>VXAY01003979.1:1619740-1701997 GCA_013399855.1 Oxyruncus cristatus
TTTGCCTTTTTTTTTTTTTTTTTTTTTTTTATAAAATACAAGAGCCTATATGGAAAGAATTCCTTGGATTCTCTTGTTTTAGACATGCCAGAAAGCAGAACAACTCTCAGATTGTCTGAAATTCTTTCTGATTTCCAGAAAAAAACCCAATTTCATAGAAAGTAAATAAAAAGCCTCTAAATAACTGACCAACAAAGCATAGGTCCTTCTCTCTTCCTAAAATGAGCAGTTCTCTATCAGCTTAATAAAATTGTCTGGGGCAATTTTATTGGTTCTGAACTTGATATAAAGACAAATACCATTCTTGAGAGACTATAAAGCATACCTTTAGATCAATAGAGCATAGGAAATCCTCCAGAGATACAGTCTTGTTTATGGTCAGAGAAGCCTTTTTGGGGGTGGAAAAGGAGAGTTTCACAGTATTCATGCTCATTAGAGTAAGTATCAGCCTAGAGGAGCCCTAATTTCTTTGAGACTGCAAAAGAGATTCAATTGAAACCTAAGCCCTTTTTCAATTGTGGTACTGGAATAATAGATTCTATGGCAAGTATCTTGGAGACGGTGGAAACGGCTGCTCGTTTTTTTATGCATAGTTCACTGATTAACATCTGCCTGATTGAACCCTTATAAACTTGGAATGGACTGAAATTTTATTGAGTAGGCTTGCTGAAAGGTCTGTGAAATACATGTATACGATGCCTGTGGGCATAAAGATGGGCAAATAAGTGGGACTTCCTTAGGCATCCTGCTACCTGAGGAGTATACACAGTATAGACAATAAAAGCTAGTCAGAGTCAAGGTATCAGGTGGTAGGTGTCCCTCAGATTGTTTACTATCACTTAGACTTGGTTAGCAAAACAGACTTCAGAGATTACAGTAGCAATAAACAGGTGACAGTTATCATTGAAGCTTTTCTGAGCTTTTACACAGGACAAATATAATTTTAAACTTGGAATGTCTGTATAAGTCCTTATTGTAACAGGAAGGAGGAGACAAATGGGTATATATGTTAAAGATTTCAGAACAATACATTAAAAAAATGTTTTAATAATTCAACCATAGGTAAAGCTCAGTTACTCCATTTAATGGTGTAACTATTTGCTATGTTCTGCTTTACAGCTCTTTGAGAACAAGCTCACTAGTAGCACAGTATGGGATTCCGATGTCCTTAATTCGAGTTGAGTGGTGTCTTAGAGATTTCCAGAGGATGATCATAAATAAATGGAGCAACCACTTAGAGTGGATAAAGAGTTAGACTCTGCTCCCCTCCCCTGCAGAGGCCCTCATGGTTCATGATGTGAACTGCTCAGGAAAGCCAAAGGCAGGCAGTACCAAGACTTTACTCAGCAGGAAACTGAGTGCTCACCTGGATGCTCAGCAGGGTAAGTGGGTGTGTTTTAATACTTGGCTGATCCAAATTCTTCGTTTTTGACTACATAAAATTCTTCAGGTTTGGATCAGATTAACAACACATGATATATTTAATGAAGATGAAGTGTGCCCACAGAGGTTATCTGGTTCAGGAGAGATATCTGGAGAGTGGGAGAGAGAACAGTGATATTCAGAGTGCAGAAAACAAGAAAATGTACAGAAAACAAGACAGTGTAGCTAGCTGAAGTGGGGTGGGGGTGGGGAGGGAAATGGGAGGTAACTACAAGCGTCTGAGAAATGAGTTTCTGACCTGGCTTGGTTTCCTGTTGTCACTCATTGTATGAATACTGGATCACCATCACAACTGGACTAGAAGTATGGACTATGATCACTGAATACTGTGACTGTTAGAAGTGCGTGGCAATTAGAGAAGCACCTATGCAGGATATAAATGTGCTGCATACAAAGGAAATTTTTGGTGTTCAATAGCCCTTAAAATTTCCCTATTTTCATGGTGATGGAGACATCTAGGTTATTGGCATATAGTGAAGTATACAGCACAAGCAGAGGTACAATCTCTATGCTTCTGTTTACTCATGTAGCAAGATTTAACACTTTGCTTAACACCGCACAATGACTTTTGTCTCTTTACAACTTTTTGAATAGCTTGTCTATCTCCTTTATTAAAATCATAGCAACACATGAATAGATATTGAGCATAGTAAAAAAAAAAAAAAAAAAAATTGGGAAGGTGGTAGTGACTTTCTTTCAAGATATAGAAATATATCCCTTTAAGCTGTGACTCCAGAATTAGAGCTATAGGACTTGTTATATAATATATCTAACTGATCTTAAAAAAAAGAAGTTCAAGACAGACCTGAAACAATCCTCACATGTGGTATCTGGGAGTTATTCTTCACAGAGCTGGATTATAAATACTGATTTTCTAAGAAAATAACAAAAAAAGATAAAACAGCTAGAGAAGAGGCACCTGTGTTACATTTATTTACAAAGCTGCAGAGAAAAATGCACTGAAAACCATACAACTTTGAAGTTCCCTAGGCAAAAATGTTTTATTGCACTTAGTGTAGGCAACTGCTGCTGACAGCTAAGACTGCCGAGTATAGAAATGTTCAATGTTTATAAGGGTACATTTATTGACCAACTACTAGAAAGGTAGTAAATTAATCAAAGGAGGAACCTACAAGACCTTTAAAATATGGAAAGGAAGTGCTCTGACCTAGAGATTAAATAATTTACACAATATAATTGTTTTGTTTTGTTCACTGTGCCTCTATATTGCTAGGATTTCCTGCTAGGATTTTGTCTGGCTGTAACATGTCACCCACAGACTATGATGTTGAGTCTCCCTTGCACACCTTGGCTTTACTCATCCCCCTGATTAAAACAAGGCAACAAGCTGAGTAGAAGTGATGACACCACTTAACTACCTAACTCTGTCAAGGAAGGAGCATAAGGAATATGGGACAAGCTGGTGACATCTGTGACTCTTAATCAACAACAGTGCTGTCTAAACATATAAAGTATTAAGAATTCACTATAGAAAAGCAAATTGTCTACATGGCTGTTTGGCTCTAGGTTACTTTAGTCTCGAGAATATGAGTTTAGTGATACAGCGCTAGAACAGGTTTATTTAATTTAGATTAGTGAGGATGGCAATGTTGCAGCACACAACAAATACTCAGGTTGTAGGTGAATGTAGTTATCTTCTTTGGAAAAATCTGCTCTGGAAAAATCTGTATAAGCTTCATGATTTGATTTTCCAGTCTCACACGTATTGTGAATGTTCAAGAGATTGAAGAGGAAAACTTGCATTTGTACCCAACTGAGTATTTTTCTAGTACTGAGGAGGAGCCTTCAACAACACTGAAATTTTTGTATTTAAAGAATTAAGTCAGCAAAATAAGTTATCACTAAAGGTGATGGCACACAGCAGTGTAATAAACAACGAAAACAGCCTAGAAGAAAACAAGCCTTCCCAGTGGTTTTGTAGAAGACTGCACAACAGACACCAGCATTAAATAATGAAAGGAGTGCACATTTAAAACTAACTAGACATAATACTTGAAATAATAATAAAAAAAAAACAAAACCATCTCTAGTTTAGCAATCTATATGTGGTCTCTGAGGTCTCATGATCTCTACACACTAGTCATAAAAATTAGTGTGAACTACAGTAAACAGATACTGAGATGAAATTATTTTAGAGAGAAATGGTGTCAGGTGTATTTTTCTTTGTATCTGTCTTATGCACTAGAAAATTCTGATAGCCTGTCAACAATCAGAAAATATTTGAAAGAAGTAGTGGTTAAAAAATTAAAAGTGAACAACTAATCCCTTAAAAAGGTAAATATCTAATACATCTAATTCTTCGTATGCCATTCTATTTCAATGCTAGTTTTTCTAAGAGTTCTACATAACCATTCAACTGTATATTATGTTTAGAATGGTGAAAAGAAATACAGTAGTCTGCAATACACACATTTCTAATGTACAGCAAGACATTATCCTCAGCAAGGGGTTAGAACACAACATAAATCAACTTCAATCTCATAAAAGCAGTAATGTACATGTATTTTATTACCATAGGCAAATTTATTAATATTAAAATTTTACAATATCATAATACCTCCTACTGACCCACTTTAAAGTATTAATGTGATAGGAACACTGTTAATAAATACAGATCATACAGTAGGCATTTTCTAAAAAAGTGGGCCTTTGAACCCCAGGTATTGTACACGAAGAATTTTTAGCTGCTGTTCAATATTCATTCCCAAGTCACAGACAAATCTAAAGCAAACAGGTAATGATTACATACATAACTTCACTATGCCCCATGATGACCAAATATTTCTACCATTTTTCCTCCAGAAACACATTCTTCAGCAAACCAGGAAATCTCTATGACATTGGTACTATCCTTGCAAATGATTATTCCAAACTCTTGGATAGTCTTGAACATTCTGAAAAAATATTTTTGGTCATATATTCTTTTCAGTATGTTAAGTGTATATTTCAATTAAAAATTTTATCAATATTTCAGGCATTGGGTGTTCCATATTGCTGATCATCAAGTCTATTTTCACAGAAATATCAGATACTATTGCAAATTTAGCAAAAGCTATCTAAGTTGTCGGGGTTTTTCAACTATAGAATAAATAGTCTGTAATTTGGCAGCTTTCTTTTTCTTTCCTTCTTTTTTCCCCCTGCTTTTTTTATTTTGCTGTTAGCAATTCTAGCTGGTTGAATTACATTTAATTCTATTAAACCTCTATTGGATCCTCTGTAGAACACTCCAGATGTTCTTCACCTTTATGTAACATGCACTTTTCCAGCTGTTCATTGTTGGTCTTCATGACTTCATTTTGACAATAACACATAAAGTAAAAGACACTTCAGGGGGATGTTTGATATAAAACTACAGCAGTCATCCACTTAATGTGTTTTGGGATATTTTGATACCATTTGTTTATCTAATACATCACTGGCGGTGAGATTTATCTCACCTAACTTTAGACATATATGAACTCATCTAATCATACCATGGTCTTCTGGAGACTGATAGGTGCATTTAGATCATCAATCATTTGACAAAATTCCACTTTGGGAGGAGATGAACCATGCCCCCAAAATTCCTATCCAACATACTCACTGATTAAAAAGGCTAAGGTGATTAACTCAGATACGGATGTCGGATTTGAAAACATCTACATTTCATCTTTACGTCTTGTGGAGATGTAAGAAATTCTTAAGCTCCTGTGTAGATATTTTGGGATTAGCATGTCTGGAGTGTGAAGAGGTGCTGATATAAGGAAGAAAACGAGCAGAAAAACCTGAACAGTCACACGGCTCAGCATTTTTGGGGGCATGTATTTGGCCAAAGTAATTTCAAGTGTTTTCTGAAATGCTGACATTTGTTCTTATGCATGTGAAGACCGTCTGTTACATTTGCACGTGGCAGTGCAAATGGACTGCTGCTTGACTGGGATATGCCACTTGGAGAGCAAGAGAGGAGTGAGCAAGCAGACATACAGGAACCTAGCTCTTCCTGGCAAGGCCAAGCTCCTGAAGATAACAGGCCACCTTGTGAATATGGGCACAGAGGTCCAAAGAGTCCATTCTTCATTGATCTCCTGAACAACCAGCCTTGAGTCACAGGATATCAACCTTCACAGTCTTCTTGGAAACCTGCAAACATGTCTTTCCAGATGACCACCTGGAATGATATCATTCTGCACCTCCGGTCACATCTTAAGACTGATCTTGCCACCATCTCCCTCTTTGCTGTAGACGAGACCTGTCTATTGGAATAAAAGGGATGGCGAGGCAACTTCTGATTGAAAATAAAATGCAAATATATGATACTGTGAGCATTATCTAGTGAGTATACAAATAAGCATCGCCATCTGTGATAGTTTTTTCAAATGTGATTTTCAGGATCTGTTTAATTTTTTGTTTTCAGTGAAGCACAAAAACTGAAAGTTGTAGGGAAATCTGGCCTGAAGTATTTGCCATCGGTATATACATTTCTTCTATAAACAACATTCACTTATATTTCATTTGAGCCCTTTCCTCTTCCCATTCCCTTTGTCAAAGAAAATCAGTTGATTGAAGGGAAAGGATGCTTACCATGAGAACAAATTGGCATGGTATTTTGCAGATCAATATTTATTTTTCCTATTCAATGCATATTTTATTGTTAATTGGATGTTAGACTATTCCTGTTTGGATATATGCAAATATTTCTGAACTTTTTACAGAGAAATAATAATAAAACCTAATTTTAAAAAATGCATTTCAATATATGTAGAAAAACAAATCTAGTTTAGACTTTGGACAGATGGTCTGATTTGATGCAGCTGAAAAATAGCACAATTAAAACCTAAATATTGTATGTTTCCACACTGCCTGAGTCAGAGGTCAAATGTAGGCATTTATTTTTAATTTTGCCAGAAGATCTTGTCTGGTGCACCATATACAGCAAAACTAAGCAAGATTAATGCATATTCCCGACTAAGTATGATTGGAACTTTCTGCTGGCATTTATACATAGGTTTAAATTCATTAAAATATAACTATCTAATATTTGTTTTATATGACTGAATTAATTACATTTGTAAATGTTAACACTCAATGACAGGTCTACACAAATCACCTCATTAAAATACAAGTACACTGTGTGCCTGAACTCTTAATTTTGACTTGTTTTTAGCTAACATCAACAAAATTGCTGATGTTAAAAACATTAATCTATTCAGGAGTTTGCTTACCATTTCCTCCATATTCCTTGTTAACAATAAAGGAATTATTAAAGACACAAAGAAACTGATAAAACAAACTGGCTGGACTTTGAATGACAGTTATCAACAGTACAAGAATGTGAAGATATACTTTGGTAAATTATTTTCCTTGTCCCAACTGAGAAAAGAATAAATACAGCATGCAGAAACATAAATGCTTTCAAGCTTGCAAAAGTTATCAGGGAAAAAAATTACCATAGTTCTCTTTTATGCTCTTTAAACCAAAGAAATATAAATTCAAGTGGGATTTAGTTAGTATAACATTTTGGTGACAGTACTTTTTATGAGACACCCTCTTTTTTGTGCTTGCAGGTGGATCCCAGTTTTGCACTTTACCGGCTTCCTAAGCTATATTTCTGTAGCACAGTCTGGCATGTATAAACTACTCCCAATTTGTTTGTCTGTTTGTTTTCCCCCTCCTTTTTCCATCAAAGTCATTAAAAAATCCCACCTCTCCTTAAATCTCACTGGTGTTTCTATCTTTATCACTTTCTGATTATCATAGAAGATTTTCAGAGCAGAAACTGTGTTTTCTTCAAGTGTGTTAGTCTTTTGTCTAGAGAAAAATATCCAGTTGATTCTAACAGTACCTTCTGTGTCTCCTGAGGCAGGTTCGGTAAAAGCATCAATATCTGTCTTCTGCATGTGAGTGTTATTTACCAGGTAGGCAGATGATCACATGCTCTGACTAAACACATACGTCACAGAAGAAAAGCTGGGTATTTAGGTTAGCAAACGGAGAATGGTAAGACTCAGATTCAAAATTATTAGCCAAGCCCTCCTTCTTAAAGAAAATGCCTGGGGAATTGTAATGCCCAAGAGGTACAAGCAAACAGATTTTCATTTGCTAATGCCTGCTCTAAAGGCAGCCAGTTTTTGATTGCTTGACACTCAAAATACCTAGCTTGAAACTTTGAAAATGCTGAGTTGCTCTGGGGCTTCAGACTTTATGGTACTGTTATTTCTAACCTTATACTTGGATTTTAAAAGCCAGATACTTTGCATCGTGTCCTCTGCCAATACTAAACAAATACACTGTAAATCACATGTGTGAACTGTGATGTAGAAAAAGCAGTTATAGTTCATTATTACTCTCTCACAGCTCTGCTTTAAAGCTAAATAGGTCAGTGTAGACTACCCGAGACAATGTGCTAATTTAGATTCTACCTACATATCTACCAAACTACTTAAAATTTGCAGTATGCTTGCTTGTTTTATTTATAAAATTTTCCTGTCAAAAGAAATCTCTTTGATCAGCTGAAAAATGGAATAAAAGATTCAAAAAAAATGATTTGTGGACACAAAATTTTCAAAGAATCACTGTGTCATTAATTTACATAAAATTTCAGATTCATTTTTTAAAAAATGACAAATCAGTGCTGAAAACCCGTTTGGTTAAACTATTCAAAAACCTACTGAGATAGATGCAGAGATCAAAACTGGTGTGCTGCAATTTAAAAAATTCCAGACATATTCTTGATACGGTAAAGGTGCAAAGTTGTGTTGATATACCATTTATATGAAACTGTAATACCTGGCATTTTTATTTACATAATTCTTACACACTCAAATAAATCTTTGTTTAGGTACACTTTTCTTTTGTTTCTGAGGCCAAAACAGTGAACTGATATTTTTCAATGGCCCATGGAAAGCAGAAAAGATCTTTGATCCATGTGATTCTCCAAAACTCTATGGCATGCATGACTTTCATAGAAGGTTATGAGAGATCAGTTTTGAAACTCCGTTGTTCCACACAAATATTGGAAACCCCAGAAATATTCAATAGGTTCCTATTGTTTACAATGTCTTCTGAATGTTTTCAAGTGTTATATAGAAACCTGAACACCAAGTCTATTCAGAAATGTGAGGGACAAATAAAAAAAAAACAAACCAAAACACATAACGAGCCCCAAGACAAACTCGTCAAATGTATACCTACAAGGAGAAAAAAACCCACACACTTTGTCTCTTGTAATGTGAGCAGCATATCCCTACTTCCTACACAACTTGATAACCTCAAAAGAAAAAGAATTCATTTAGCTTTTCTCTACTGCTATGTGTTAGTTACTGTACAGTATTGCTTTCAGAACAGAGTCTTTATATTAGCTTATTGGTTTTCCCAGATTACAGCCAAAGGGATATATATGAGAAAAATAACCTTTCATGCAGTATTGTGGCATTTTCAGTTAATATTAAGTTAAGAAGTTAAAAAGACATACACAAATTTAAAGATATTTTTCTATTTATGCAGAATTATTTTGATCCATTTTGAAGCTCAAATACTTTCTAGTTTATCTCAGTCAGTTAATTCATGCCTATTATGCTAATTTCCCTTCTGAGTACTTATTTACATTTGGACCACCAGGGCACATAAACCAGATTTGTGATTGTTTTCCTTTAAGAGATAGTTTTTTACAGCTTTACTGCACATGTTTTCATACTGAATTGACTGGAAAAAAATCAAAGAAATCTGAAGAGCTTGGTATGTTCATAAAAAGTGAAGAGTTGTTGACTGATATACTAAAAAATAATCTGAATTTTTGGGGCATGCTTTGTAATCAACTCTGTGGAGTAGAGCAACGGCTTCAAGTGATGACATGTGAGATGTGTCATTAAGTTCATGAGATTACCTAATATTAAGGATAACTCTTTTTCTTTCTAAAGCATTGTAGACTCATTAAAGAATTAATTAATTTCCTTAGCATCTCATAAGACTATTCCGTATTTTATTCCCCATTTTCCTGAAACAAAAGCTGAGTCATCAGTGTTGAAAAGATTGATTTTTTGATTTTCAGTGTGACAGGGCTATCCAGAAGTGTTCATCTATTCTCAGACATTTCTAAAAAAATTGTGAAAACCTCACACTATTTTCTGGTAACAGTAAAAGAAGGTGATCACTGTGTGAAATGAGCATGTAAACAGCTGATTCCAAGACAAGTTTTTTTATTTACTCTTTCTGTTCTTTAAATGTGGTATCTGCATGCTGGTGGCAATGTACATGGCCTTCTGGGCATACTTTCTGACTGACAGCAGACCTAACACGTCTAACTATTGTCAATATGGATCTAGTGGGTAAAATACAAGATCAGAGAAAGCAGATATTGTGTCTTTCCAAGAATGTTCTCCCAAATTCCAAAAATTTGCAGCTCAAGGACTCCCATTCATGAGTGGGTCTCTTCAATTGCTAATACTGTTTCTTCTTTAAATTATGTTTGGTCTTTCACCTGAAAGGACCCCACTGTACCATGTGGATAAAAACCCTGTTTAGATTGTCTACTTTTTGCAAGGCAGTGTTTAGATCCAAATCTCAATAAAGTGTTTAAAAAGCATCTATTTTCCAGAATTGTGCAGTATTTCAGTCATTTATACGCCAACTGCACATTTTGGACTTCAACATTCCCTGTATACTTAAACTTGAATGCCAGATTGTGTGCAGGCATGTCCCTGTTTGAAAGCAAGGTTTTGCTTTCGTTACGTCTGCTCCACTGTATTTCAAAGCTGAGCTGAAGTATTTCCTGCATTTCCTCAGCTGAACATGCTGAAAACAGAGAAGCCCCCAGAAATGGACAGCAACATTGTTCTGAAGTTCCACATCTGGACATCTATCAGTGATGCAGGAGACCTCATCTGGAAAGACTTTTAGTTTTCAGTTGTGCCTACATTCTTATGGCTTTTGAGCTCAAGCTAGAGGATCAAGAACCCTAAAGCTGTGCACAAATCTCATCTCTCTTACAGATCTTGAAACACTCCATCTAGACATCCTGTGATGTGTGATGGTAGTACTGGGTTTATGCAGCAAGGTTTTGTTAAGAGCAGGGCTAATGGGGTGGCTTCTGTGAGAAGGTACCAGGAGCTTCCCCCATGTCAGACAAAGCCAGTTTCATGCAGCTCCAAGACAGACCTGCCACTGGCCAAAGCTGGGCCCATCAGTGACATTGGTATCACCTCTAACATATTTAAGAAAAGGTAAAAACTGCTGCACAGCCCCTGTGAGTGAGGACTGGGACAATGTAAGAGAAACAACAAAACACACCAAGGTCAGTGAAGGAGTGGAAGGAGTCCTCCACGCACTCTAACAGAGATTCCCTTGCAGCTTGTGGAGCAGATATCCTGTAGAAATGCAGAGCAGACAGATGTGACCTGAAGGAAGCTGCAGGCTGTGGAGAGGAGCCTATGGGGGAGCAGTTTTTCTGAAAGGACCTGTGACCTCAAGAGCAACCCACATTGCAGCAGTCTGTTCTTGAAGGACTGCACCCTGTAGAAAGGACTCATGCTGTAGCAGTTCTTGAAGACCTGCAGCCCCTAGGAAGGACCCATATTGGAGAAGTCTGTGAAGGACTGTCTCCCATGGGAGACATGTCTCCCATACTGGAGCAAGAGAAGAGCATGAGGAAGAAAAAGCAAACACAAAGCATTATGAACTGATCATAACCGTCTTTCTTCATCCTTCTGCACTTCTCAGTGTGAGGAGAAGGTAAAAGAGTTGTGAGTGAAGTTGAGCCTGGGAAGAAGGGAAGGGTATAGGATTTTAAGTTTTTTTCTTATTTCTCATTATTCTACTCTGTTCTTAATTGCCCATAAATTAATTTCCCCAAGTTAAGTCCATTTTTCCCATGACAGTAATTGGCAAGCAAACTCCCTGTCCTTATCTTGACCTACGTGCTTTTTGTAGCATTTCTTCCTCCTGTTCTGTTGAGGAGGGAAGTGATAGGGCGGCTTGATGAACATCTGGCTGTTCGTCAAGGTCAACCCGCCATGAGCCTCTTCCCCTGCTTCATTGTCCCCATGTTTAATCACAGATATTTTCTAGAGGATGCTATTGAAACAGGGGAAAAAAGAATCTCAGAATGAGGTTCTGGTCTTTGTGTTAGAAGTGTTAATATGTTCCACAGACTAATAGAGACAGCAATTGGATGAAAGTAGAAGCAGTCCAGTAATCATCTCTCTGTTTGAGCTAAAGAACTACCCAGAGAGGCTCCTTTTCACTTGTGCTCCAGCTGAGGCCAGCAGTCTGTGCTTCAGGATTTGCTGGATTTGCCCTGGGTACCCCAGTATGTTTCCTATATCCACCTCTGATTTGCAGTCTATCATAAATGAAGGCTCACTAACTGAATGAATCCAGCTAAGTCCTGTAAATATTCCTAACATCACAGCAGGCTTTATGCAGGAGGTGCATGGAGGAGATAAACCCTACACAAACTATTTAAAGATGCTCCACAGAACATTATCATACTGCAGAAGTGATCCTACACTGACAGTAGAAATTATTACATGTCCTAAATATTCTACTCCTTTGTTGCCAATTCTTTTGGGGAGTTATTAGGAAGATGTTCTTACCTAGAATAGGTACAACCTGAAATCTTATCGCAACCATAAATTAATTTTCTACATGGCTTCAATCTTTACTGAGAAAAGTATCTGAAATCGGTGTCTCTTCTTGTAAGTCATGATCAAGCCATACCCTTACTCTGTGAAGAGGCAATCTGTCAGAAAAAATATATGAATAAAATATATGAACTTTATTTCCCCAACATTCTTCATATTCTTTAAATGTTCATACCTAAAATAAACGATGGCACCACTTTTCAGTTTGCTACTTCAGAGAACAACCCTAATTGCAGTGACAAAACACCAGATCAGAAAGCATAAGATTTGTTAAGGAAAAAACATAAATTCCCATTTTATTGTCTCTTTTGATAGCAAATCTAACAGAAGTCCTGGAGAAATTCTTAAAGCACCTAAATTTTATGTGTGCTCCAATAGCTTTTCTCTTGCCCCAGGGAGGAAAAAAACCTCAGTTAGAGATAGTTGTGGGTCTTGAGACTTATTGTTACTTCAAATATAAATCACCTTCTTTTTTTTTATATGAGACCAGAAATCAAGTTTTAGTCATTTTTATATGTGAAGTTTTGAATTTGATAAGTGCACAAACCAGAGTTCAAGAGAATTTTCTAAACTCTTACTTTAATAAGTTACATATATTGCTTTATACTTTTAAACCAGTGTAGAATGGCAATCTATCAAATAGGTACTCTAACCTTCTTTCTCTCCTGAGACTGTTACCTTCAGAACCATAAATGCTATTTGCTGGTGACTCAAAACTAATCATAAATTGCTAAGTGTATATTTAACAATAAGCCAGCTTAATCACCTCACGTGTTTATTTTTACCTGCAGCACACAACATGCCTGTGATATATTTATCTGTACAGAGTAGTTTTACTGGAAAGTTGAATATGAATCAGCAGTGCCCTGGCAGACAGGAGGACCAACCACGTCCTGGGATGCATCAGGCAAAGCAGCACCAGCTGGTCGAGGGAGGGAGTAGTCCCGCTCTGCGCTGCACTGGCATGGCCTCACCTCAAGCACTGTGTGTAATTTTGGGTGCCACGATATAAAAAAGATAAAAAAATATTAGAGTGTCCAAAGGAAAGACATGTAGATATTGAAGGGTCTAGAAGGGAAACCACGGGAGGAGTGGCTGAGGTCACTTGGCTTGTTCAGCCTGGAGGAAACTGAGGGGAGACCTCGAGACTGTCTACAGCTTCCTTGAGAGGGGAAGAGGAGGGGCAGACATTGATCTCTTCTCTGTGGTGACCACTGACAGAACCTGAGGGAATGGGCTGAAGCTGTGTCAGGGTAGGTTGAGGTTGGATATCAGAAAAAGGTCCTTCCCCCAAGGGTGGTTGGGCACTGGAACAGGCTCCTCAGGGACGTGGTCACAGCACCAAGCCTGACAGAGTCAAAGATTGCTATTTCAGTTAGGGACTCTTTCTGAGGCTGTCACCTGTGTAGACAAGTGTTTATTTTGAAGTGATATTTTTGTGATCTTGTCTGCTGTGTAGTTGGAAAGTAGTAAAATAATAATAATAAAAAATTTAAAAACAAGTTTCTTTTTAGTTTACTGAACCACTAAAAAAAAGAGCCTTGAAGGCTTGTCAGGGTTGTTCCTGTGTTGTCAATAACCTTGCTTCTATACTTTGAGATATGGAATAATAGAGATGAATTTTGAACTTAAGGTGTTGTAAACAGGCAATAAACACTTTAAATGAAGGGAGTAGAGATGGTGCTCAAATTCTACTCTTTTCAAATATGGAAAGTATTGCTGCCCAAGCTAGACTTACCAGTCTGTGGTTCTAAGTCACCTGGTAAATCTGCAGCCCAAATATGCATGCAGCTGGGGCACCTTTGCTGTGACCCTGTCAAATCTTATTATTTATTAATTTGAACGTTTAAAATGTAGCTACAGGTGCACATCTTCTGCAAATAAAGACATAAATAAATATAGGAACTTACAAAATTCTTTAGAAGCTACTACGTTTCTACGTATTTTTTTTATTTTCAGGTCATTGAAAGATGTAATGAACATCAATTAGCTTTAGCAGTTTTGGAGCTGGAGGAGGAGGGGCAGTCTGACATCAGCTGCAGAAATACACAGTTGGAGACAGATAAAAATCTCTCTCCAAATAATAAAATCAGCTATCAAGACAACTTTTAGATTTTGCTGCCTTATTTTCTTTAGAAAACAGACTCTTATAGGAAAAGTTTTTACAAACTTCCTTTCAACCCTTCCTACCAAAGATTTCATACACCACTTCATTCAAAGCCAGATACTGACCAAATCAAAAACTAAAGAAACTGAATAGATTCACTTGTAGGCTGAGCTTGCTTTTAGGCACTTTGATAGAAAATCTGTTTTGATGAAGCAAACCTCTTCCAGTAGAGTTTTTAATAGGATCTTCTAGAACTAGAGAGCACAGCTCACTCTAAAAACTGAGGTATGATCTGTAAGCACTATTTGCTCCAAACCAAGTAGAAGATATGTGTGTGGTAGGAGTCCATGGTGGGTGAGAATTGTTTCCCTGGTGAGGAAACAGCTGCCAAGCAGATGAGTATAACCTAACAGGTAGAATGTTTTTAGAAGGTGACTGGATTTAGAAACTTTAATCTGCACACAAACAACTCAGATGAAACACAGGTGAGTTGGTTGGCTGAAAGCCATTGTTATTACTTGGCCATACTACAGCTGTTATGATATGTAAAACTATCTTGGCAGCTCCAGATTAGTTTCTAATGGAAAATGTTACATTACAGGAACTACTAGTAATGTTGCTCTGTTGACACCATGCTATTTCTTGGCAGTCACTTCAAAGAGGTGAAAGATGGAAGAGGGAAGGCAAATTCAGTATGTTGGTTTAATTTTTTAAAACTTATTTTTAATCAAAAGATGCTTTATCTTCCTGGTCAATGCCAAGGAAAGCTGACATGGGCATCTGGGAAATTCTAATGACCTCATCTAATTCATAAGCTCAGCTCTGAACTGACCACTGACTGCAGTTTTTATACTGTCCTCATAGCCATCCTTTGATATATACTCTATGCCTACCAAGTTAGTGAGTAATCTTACTTTTATTCCCATCTAATCTCTGCTGCAACCATGTCTTGTTAACATGCAAAATGATTAGATTTCAGTGATACCTCATATACAAAGATTGTAATGACACATATTTTAACTCATAACTTTATGCTGTGATTTCAAAATCATTGCTTTGCTTTCTATTCTTTCATAGCTCTTGTATTATTTGTACTATTATTGTGAAAGACTGACACGTTTCTGCTGAACAAAATTATTAGTTAATGTTCATACACTATGTAAGTGAAAACATTTAGTCCTACAGATTCTTATACAAATAAGATGTTTTCATTGCAGCGGTAAGTAACAAATCTTTAACTTTTAAAATCGTACCTTTATCACATATGTGGATTCAATTAGAGACTTGTTCTGATAAGAAGGAGACTGCTGATGGCTACTAAAAAAGTAGCCCCAGAAATCAAAGAAAAAAAATCCCAAACTGTTCAACTTCAAAGGAAATTGGGAAATGTAGCACACAGTACCTCATGATGCTCAAGCAGATTGGATGCATTTGAGAGTGATACTAAGAAAAACGTGTTTCTCTATTGACTAATGCTCTGCACCACCCCTATTCAGAGATGTACCCTGAAAAGCTATTGGAAAAGTATTCCTCTTAATCATGGGACATCAAAATCATCTGATAGAAAGAGTTCAATTTTTATATTAGCTACATGGGCTTTGAAACAGATTCAGAGCTAAAAACATCTTTCTTTATATGCTATTTTTATTATGTTAAAGGTATGGTAAAATATTTTATTTGTGACTATAATTGCATTATTGTCAATATATATTTGCTTAGTACATTGTATTACTCTCAGTAAAACGCAATGAGGAAGAGAGTTCCTCCATATGACAACCACACTTCTGGCCATAGACACAACATAGGGCATGAAAAGCTATGCTTAGGCATATAAATTAGCTCAGTTAAGTCTGTCCTACGGTTAATATCCAAAATTAGGCACATTGTGCTCTCGGTATCCCACAGAAGATGCACGTGAGTTAGCTGCCTAGGATACTTTTACAGTCCATTGAAATCTAAGTCAATCTATTCACAACACTTGGGGAGCTTGCCAGCTCACCTTCAAGTAGGCATGTATGCTCTGTCAGCCAAATCACTCCAGAAATTCTTCTGGATGAATTAAGTAGACTGCAGCTAACTACAGTCCGACTTCAATCTCTTATATTTAGGCATCTGAAATTGCTCATCTGCAATACAGAGGATTTGTCCAGCGTTACACTTAATTGAATACCCCCCTTGACTTTAGGTGATTTCAGGAAGGTGAGATAAATCACACTCTACTTCATTGTGACCAGCAGTGGAGTTCAGGGAGATGTGTAAAAGGTAGGGATATTCACATCTTTCAGAACAATTGATTCAGTCTTCTCCAGACCAGGAGGACAACATTGCATCAATAATATTTGATTCAATAAAGGAATTTGTCTTTGCAACCATCAGGGTTCAAAATCATAGAGCCATAGAAAGGCTTGGTTAGAAGGGATCTTAAAGATCATCTAGTTCCAACCCCATTCCACTATAAGCAGGGATGTTGTACTGTTTCTTTTGAAATTACAATAGATTTGACAGTGTTGTGAATCAGTCTGTGTATTACACACAAGGACTTTGAAGGTCTAGGTGTGACCTTCAAATAATAAGAGGGAGCCTTGTCTGCAGTTAGCATAGTTCTCCCATTTTATGATTGTCTAGGTAAGTCTGAAGAAGGTGTTGAATCAGTGAAATTTAGAGATGGATAGAATTTCAGGAGGTAATCTGGTTCATCTTAAAGCAAAACAAGTTTTCCTTGGACATTACTAATTTGTATTTGTCTATCTTGGCTTAAAAATCTCAAAAGCATGGGATTAATGAAACTTTTTGTTGTGTTTCTCTGGGAGTTTGTCACAACAACAGTTTTTTTTTTCTAATATCTAGACTGTCTGGCTTTCAATTGATTATTTTTTTTTTTTAATTAAGCCTTTTTCTCTACTCTTTTTTTTATAAAAAGGAAGAAATGAGTACCATCTTTATAACCATCTTTTACATGGTAGAGTATGGCTGTCATGTTCTGCCTCATCTTCTTTTTTTTAAATTATTTTTCTAGACTAAATTAATTCTCTCAAGCTTTCCTCACATGTTAAGTCTTCTAAACCTCACTTCATTTTTCACGCTCTCCTCTGGGTTTCTCCCATTATCTTCAAGTGTGGTGTTCAGAAGTGGACACGGAACTCCAGACTCACTAGGGTAGGCTGGACAGAATGTGTTTTGTATCATGAGTGTGACAACCCTGCTAAATCCCCACAAAATGAGAATATTTAGCGTAAGACAATTGTATTATCAATTTACGTTTAATTTTCAACTCACCATAAGCACTGCATTTCAGTTCTGCTTCTTCATGGGCAGTCATTCCTCATTTTATAAATGCACAAGAAAATTCAGATTAGAAAAAAAAAAAGTGCTTCCAAATCTGCAGACTTCCACTGATTTCAGAAATGAGTGGGCAGACATCCTCACAGGGTGCAAAATTTACAAGTTTTCATTAAAAAAATTTCATTTTTCAGTAAAAAGAAGAAAGGACTAGAGATCAAAAGGCAAATTCCCCTCACTACAACCTATTTTTCATGATGTAAAATTTTCCAGCATGCTAAATTATTTTCAGACTTATAATTAGTTCTGGAGATAAGGTATGGGACAGAATGAGATAATTTGACCACCTTAGGGACAACACGTTTAAAGAATCACTGTGAAACATCCACTAAGAGACTAAAAATGGTGTCTTTCACTTCATACTGTTTTTCATTTTTTTGGATATGGATCAAAATAGCAGAATACCATTCCAGAGATTGTCTTGACAGGCAACTAGAGGATAAGAGGATTGGCTGATAACAGAGGTAATGAGCTGAAAATAAAAAAGTAGGGGAAAAATGCAAAAATAGGAGGTACCAACGGGTAAGACAATACTCTAGATCACCCAATTTCATAAAAAAACTTACTGAGGTCTGAATTTGGAATGACATTTCCAGACTTGCCCCCCCCCCCTTTTTTTTTTCCCGAATTCTTCATGTCTAACTATTAAAGAAACCTATTTAGGTTCAGTAGATATCCTGTGTGCACCACAGTCAATGACTTTTTTTCAATTGACTTGAGGAGACGTAAGATTTTACTTTCTGATCCACAGCCTTGAGGCAACACAAGATTTTTTCCATTACAGGAACTTTACTAGAATTATAATGGTCAGTGCCTTTCAGTTATGCTGACACTTTCCATAACCCTGTGATATCTTCTCCCTTCCTGCTCTTTCTCTGTTCTCTCTTCTCCTGTTCAGCATCCTTCCTCTTTTCAACAGTCATCTTCTCAGAATACAAGGACAAGATCAGATAGCTTTTGAAAACAAAAGAAAGACTGGTGAAAGGAGGGGGGTGGGGGGCTCTGAGTTAAGTATTTTCCTTTGTTAATACTACACCCTTAAAATGCAAAATGTAGTCAATAAGTGCATGTTTGGGGCTTTGATTTTGAAGCCCTTACCCTCTGAGACATCTAGATGAACTTAAATCAAGAAAAGATTGCTTTGAAACAGCAGAATTCTTCTGTCTCAGGATGAAGGAGTGAAGGGACTTCTAGAAAGGAGTGATTTTGTACTGTCATTTTACAACCATATTGTGGCCCATTTTTCCAGTAGTTGAGTATTATGAATTTCTCTCAAGTTGTGGATTTAGCTTGTTTACTTTAAATGCAAAAGACAAAGATGCAATGCAGGAGCAAGACCTTCCCACGCTTGACTGGTGCAGAATTGGTATGGGAAGTGGAAGAGTGGTGGGAACAGCAACACGGATCTCTTGTCTCTCAGAGCTACTCCTCTGTGTTTTTAAACAGAAGGACCAATCTCATGCCAGTACTCCAAAGTGCTTCCACTGCCAGAATTAGCAGGTAGGCTGCCTCTTCTCCTGTATAGGCTGCAACACTAGCAGCTATTAAAAGAAATATGGAAATTAGCAGTTAAAGTCAATGAAGTTGATAGCTCCTACTTACCAAGTTGGTGCCTCAGTGATCAGCTCTAACGAGGAAAAGCTGTACTCAACTCCTTATCAACAGCTTCAGACTTGGCAGAGTTGGATTTGGAAGTGAAACCAAAAATCATGAGAAAAGTGAGACATAGTTTAGTGTGACTTTAGTTGTACTTTAACCTGAATAGGGCTGAAAATAAGTTGATGATTCAGTCATATTGTGGTCTTCTTACTTCTTTTCCAAAGACACTTTTTCTGTATAAAACACTGACAGGCTAGAGCCTAATACCAATCTGCATTTAAAAATTGTTTCCTTGTATGTGTGTTTGTGCATGAGGGTTCACATGAATTTATTGTCATTCCATCATTCACAGTGACAGGCATTGTAACTTGCTGTCATTCCATGGCACCTTACAATGATGTGAACTTTAATTTTTTATCAAGATAGTAAGTTACAGTCAGTTAAAGATAAATGCCTTAGCTTACTCTTAAATGGAATAAAGGCTGGGATGCCTGCAGCGCTAACAGATTAGCAGGGTTTATAACAGCCTTTTGGGATAATTCTCCATTGTCACTGATACAGTTCCACTGGTAGAAGTGCTCTTGTCCCTCCTGTTACTTTATCTAAAGCTAAGTGATATTAAGGCAAGAATCATGATAAAAATGTCCATTATAAGTAGGCATTCTACACAGAGTAATGTAGATGTTTCATGTTTAGATATTTAGGTCTGCCCTAGTCATACCTGTCTGTCTTTTATAATGTCTTTCTGGATTACTATTGAAGAATAATGGATTATAATTACAATGATGCATAATAATATCAGTGTAAAATGCATGGAGTACATTGCACACTGGGAGTGCTTATTTTTCTCTGGTATAGAAGGGAACCTATGCTGAACCGACTCAACTTAAATGTCTAACTTTTGGAAAGCTAAGTAAATGAGAGCATTTTCACATGTTTTAATAGAAGAATGCTCATTTCTTCTCTAATCTTTTTCTTCACGCCTCAAGCCCTTGGATTTTTAGTACTTTGCATTTAAGGGTTACTAAACAGGTGATTAAGGGTGGAAAATAGATCATCAGACACCAGAGAAACTCTAAAGAAAAACATTATTGTAAACAAAAAATGTATTCACTCATTTTTTATCTCAGCTTAACTTCATTTTTTACCTGTTTAAAAACATTTTGTTTCTCTAATTCCATTGTTCTTAACCTTACATTAGAAATATTAGGGCCTTTAGCTATTTCTTTACCAATGGTCCTCATAAAAATGCTAAAAAAAGCATATTCCTAACTGAAATGCAAGCTCAGCATTACTTAGGACAACAGCACCAGCAGTAAATGGAAGCATGTGAAGCAGGAGAGAAAAAAAAAAAAAAGAAAAAAGAAAAAAACAAACCAACTGAAAGCCCAACTCCCTTTGCTATAAACCAACCTCAGATTCAATATGATTCATCAAATTTAATATTGCCATGATCAGTATTCATGGAAAATAAATGATGCCAAATATGCTTTAAGAAAAAAGAAATCTGTTTAAATGGTATTAATGGTAAGGCATACTACAGCAAGGTGAACAACACTGATAATATTAAATTAACCCAAGAGGCTCCCTAATCAGGATCCCTATGCAGAAATCTGCTTGCCAACTGTCGTTCTTTTTCCCATTGGTTTAGTTAAGGGTTGAAGTTCTTCTTGAAGTTTCTTTTTTAATCATTAGATCCCGACCTTACAGTTTTCTCTGACTACTTTCCTTCAGGCTGTCTTTGCTCCTGTCAATTTAGGATTTCCAGGGAATTATTCTTCTTTGAAATGCATATTCCAGGCTTGAAATACTGGCATATGTACACTGTAGAGTAATTGTGGAGGCCAAATGTTTAATTACACATGACAGCTGGAGCTGTAGGAGTCCGAGGCATGCTTGAAAACAACTTATGCCCTATGCAGTCTTAACGAAAAGGAACAAAATAATATATATTTAGGTTTTGTGCCACATGGTAGCCGCTGTTCTCTCTCTTTTCACAACTGAGGGTGGTTTGCAAGAAGTTCAGCTGCTTTCACTTCTGTGTACTGTCTCTCTGAATATATACTTTTTTTTCTCCTTCATACAGTCTAGGTACAAACTTTTAGACTATGCTATCCTGCAAGAAATGTTTGGAAATGTTTCAATTTTTCTTGGGTGACAGAAAAAAGCTTTTCATGAGCCTCTCTGATACAGTGTTTTTGATACAATTTCACAAAACCACATTACTAGAAATGCCAGAATCAATTATAATTTTAATTATAAAAGATATAAGCAAAATTCATATTTTAACCTAATATATATGATTTACTCAGAAATTAAGCAAAAGGAATAGCCTAATTCCTAAGGCTTCAGAAAATATTTATTTTAACCAGCACAAATATTTGTCCACATTTATAGACAGATAGATTTGCAGACATATGAAAACACATATTTAATTCTACTGACAGAAATATTCTGTTCTTAGTAAAACATAAGATAAAAGTTATTTCCTGTTATCAATATATCTGTTGTTAATGTTCAGCTCTTCTTTTGACATAAATAGATATAGTTCCAGTGACAAAGCCTGGTGTTGGTTTAAAGCAGCTGGGGGGTCTGACTCAATATTTGACACACCTTTTTCTATATATAACAAACATTTTAAATTATTATTACATTGAATAATTATTATACTTACCATGCAAAAGGAGGTAAATTTGATCTTGAAATTTTGGCAAATAAGGTTTTCTTTGTGTATTGTGTTACCTAAGCACATCTTAATTAAATTAAACCATATTATGAAAGGGATTTCTTTTTTCATTTCTTTTCTTTTCTTACTATATCCTTCCTTTATATAGGATCAAGGTAAGATAATTTAGTGGTATTCCTGTTAGTGTTTGACAGGAAAATAGCAAGCATCGTTTTAGCCCCTGAATGTTCATTTCCATGGTGAGAAAAATGTATCACCAGTGCCCAATTGAAAAAGGTATTTCACTCCTTGCAAGCAGGAGTTAATGAATATCTATAGCACTTAGATGTACAAAAAGCAAACAAAGAACATTATTATATTTTCCTGATGTCTTTTCTGTGAGGAGAGTAATGAGATTGAATTGACAAATTAACTTTAAAGGAGTATTGCTTGGTGGTGTTTGGAATGAACTGCTTTGTAAGGTAGTTAAGAATGAACAATGTTGTAGCTGAGGAAGTGAAAATGAAACTCCCATCAGCAAACAATTTGAGCACTTGAGTTCACTGCCATGAATCAGCAAGGTAGGTAACCAAACCTCTCTAAAAATGTGAAGCAGAATTTTGTTTTTAAACTACTTTGTATTTCTTGAACAAAAAAGGCTTTCTTTGAGATGAGCCGCCTTGCTAAAAATGTGAACAACTAAGCATCACATAAATTATTTTTTTGGGATTATTTTTTTCCCCTGCAGTTCTTGTGACCTTATTCTGAGAATCTGAAGCTAAGCAATTCTGTCAAATTGTGTTAAAATTATTTCAGCTTTTCATGGTCTCTGATTACCTCTCTGTTTAGAAAATAAGTTGAGAGATTTGACTCTGAAATCCCCAAGTTGATAAGGAGAAGATTAGAAATACAACCAACAAACATTGTCACCCACCACTTGAAAGCCCCAAAATGAGATATGTAAAAGTTGTACTCTCTAAAAGTCAGTTGTGGGAGGGAGACAGGGAAGTGCACCATGGTAAGCCAGAAAAATCATATTGCTAAAATGACTGGTCCCAAGACTCTGCTGATGGAGGCACAGAGTCATCCATCAGTCAGCAGTACACATTTAGTAGGTAAAGCCATGGTCTGTCTCACTTCTACCTTAAGATCAGGAGACAGGCATAGATGAATATACATACCTGCCTACACTTATAAATACCACAGCTTATACTGTTTCTAAAATCACTCAGGGAGCTGAGGTGTACCAAAGTGCACCAAAGTACACCTCAGAATATAACTGTGATGACTGATCTCTTAAAGCTCTATATGAGAAAATCTGAAGGCAAGTGACCTTATTCCAAACCCTCCATTTTTTATGCTGCAGAAACACTCGTTCTGCTAAGACTGCCCTTGTCCTACTCGCTACAGTATGGCTATTTTATTTTACATATTTAGAAGGATGAGCTACTTGTTGGAGATGTGTCTCATATAGCTGAAAGTGTTTGATTTCAATCAAGATCAAACAACTGGTTTTGGCATTTTCAGCCTGACATATTAATAGAGTAAACTCACATAATACAGAATGTATGGTGTCAGATCAGAGTCTTTTTTCTCCTAAGGAAACTCGAGTTTGAAGCTAATTAGTTATAATAAAAAGTAATAGCTTTTAGCTAGCATTTTGTGCCTTTTAAGTTTTCACTTAATAAAGAATAACATCAAGACAGAAGATTGTACAGTACAGAGAAAAACATCGGAGTCTGAAAACAAGGGAGATGGGAAGTACTACTTTTAAAGTTTGATAGCGGGGAAAAATGCTTACAGTGTTAGTGTTGGGGAAAAAAAAAAGGGAAAGGTTGTTGCATGTAATAGATGAAGACATTTGCATCAACTGGGCTGATTTTCAATAGATATTTTATTTCACTGCAGTCTTCTAGACTTCATGAATAGCACTTATCCCTTTGTAATATTGTTTTTCCACCTTTGTAGATAACCTGAATGTTATTTTAAGAATCAAGAGGTGCTTACTGATGTAAAAAAAGCTCCTTGGGAAATACATGACAACATAAAGACACTGTGAAATGTTTTACTTTTAATGGGTAACTTTATCTGGAGTTTGGGAGTGAGCAGCTCTAGACTGGCTTTTAATTCAAACCAGGCATAAGAGTGCATGTGTTGACCTATGGGCTTTGCCAGAGCCAACTAAGAACAGAGGAAGTGATGACTCGAAAGTGAGCCCAAACACCTGTACAGGTCACTGTTGGTCCACCATGCTTAACTAATTTTCCCCTGCCCTCTGACCTAGTGTTCCACAGCACCATTGAGATTTACATCTTTCATCCTGCAAGCCCTACAGCTGCCTGCAATTAATGAAACCAGCCGTAACTTTCTTATCTGGTAAACTGAAGGAACAATTGTTTTATTATTGTATTGACAAATTATCCTATTAACGAGTGGCTACTGTGAAAATCAATTAAAATCTCTGCTGAAATACTTGAATATCACTGGAGAAGATACAAGGGGGAATTAACTACTGAGTCAATTAACTGTAATTCTATACAGTTCATAAATCAGGTGTGCCCAGCACAAAATCTGTGATTTGTTTCATAATTAGAACACAAAATTGTTGGATGAAATATAGTGTGGCATGATATGGATTTCATTTTTTATTTTATTTGGGCTATGCCTATGTGAGTTACTTGTAACACGTCTGAGATAAATTTCGCTAGTTTCTCCTTCTGTCTGTTTCTTGCAGATATTTTCATTCATTTTGGATGGAAATGTCACCCTCCCATCCTTTAAACTCCATAAGCAAGCAGGAGCAGTTTCTTACATAGCCAGGATGGTCTACCTGAGGTCTACCTATACTCAATGGAGATCAGCTCCTTAAAAACATGAACTTGGCTTAAACCAATCTGTCTGTTTATAGCGATGTAAAGTTTGTTTTAAGAGGAGAGCTGGAAGAACAGACAATTTTCTGAAATAAGGTCATGTGGCCATACGTTACTTGTCTTAAAGAGCAGAAAAATCTGACCTGAAGGATGGTTGGATTGTTTATAGTAGAAGCGAGCATTATACTAGAAAGAGTTAGTTAAGGTATTTTGTGGGGGGCAAACTAGCTTCTTTTGCTGCCAGCAAGGACTTGCTGTTATACCTAGGGAAAAAGATCCAAATCCCTTTATTATAAGAAGTAGTAATACCCTTTCAAAGCACTTTCAGTTAATAATAATATGTACAACGTCTTGGGATTTAGTTCTGCCCTTATGACACCCCTCACAAAGTATGGTTTAAGAAAAAGTGAGTAAAATTATATGTACTGTGTAAAATATACATTATACTTCAAATGGTCTTAAACTATACCTTAAACTGTGCTTTGGGGAAACATAATCAGAAAAAGCACAGGGAATGAGACTTCTAAGGTAAAACTATACTTTCCTCAAGTATGTGATACTTAATGAGTCAAAGACTTCTAAAACCTTCAAGTGGAATTTTTGGAAAGAAAGGTTTTACTTTGTCACTGAGCTACTGCACTTGGAGGTAGTGCAAGAAGGTATATATTTGGGTTATTTGGGGGGAGGCAAGAATGGGAGAGAGGGAGGAAAATCTCTTCAGGCAAATTTTGACAGCTGAGTTGTTTTTAGAGCTTATCTCTTTTGGAGCGTAGTGAGGGTGGCAGAAGCTGGCGTTTGCTACTCTATATGGTATGATAGAGAGAGATTCATATATATTTGTATGCACGTATACATATGCACACACATGTACACACATTTTTCTATACATATAAATACACATACAAAAGTCTAAGGAAATATACTGAATAAATTTTGTCCTGTTCTCATATCTCAATTAAACAACAAAGACTGTTTCCTTAGGAAAAAAGGAACAAAGCATTCCTGGCACTGGAATATCAGAAAATGAAAATGTTGAGAGACTGAAAACAGAAAGAGGAAATTAGAGCTATCGTGCACCAGTGAATCATTATAAGTCTCTCAGCTGCTCTTTGGCAATGGTTGCTGCAGGAACATATCTCATTCACCACCAACAGCTTATGGGGACTAACACTACAAAGTCAGTGCATAAAAGCAAGGGAGATGGGTGGGTGGAAAAATCTGCTTGCTGACAATGCTCACTGTACAAATTACAAACTTCACCTAGAAATGCCAGTAGCCCTTAATGTCACGGGGCCATGGGGTTTGGATAATTGCAAAGTATTTTATACTCAGATGTTTAATAAAATATTATTCACAACATATTATATTGTGAACTGGTTTTAGATCCTTTTTTTACTACAGCTGTTCTTATCATCACTTTTTAAGTGTGGTAACAACCAGAAGCTCCTATTAAAACCAAGCACCACTGCGCTAGGTGGTTTCAAAATGAATATAAGTCCCTTTTTGAAGGTCTTGGAAAATTCCACAGAGCAGATAACATTTCTTTGAGGTTAAAGAGTATATGTGTAATTCATACAAAAGCCAAAGTCTTTCTTTTTTTATCAAATGCTTTTCCTAAGAAAACTGTTATTTGAAAACTCATATAAAAAATCTGTGCTAAATTGTAGTGATCTTCTCAGGCAAATGTAATCTGCAACGACATGGAAAATTGGCACAGTAATGTGTCCTGAAAATGAGGGAATGAAAGAAACTTCCTAAGCTAATACAGGGTGAGAAACATTTGAGCCTAGAGAGCAACATGGGCAGAAAGTCGGCTGACATAAATCATGGTAGCTGCAGACAGTTGCAATAATCCTCAGCATAAGGTCCTTCAGTTTGATCTCAGGAGCTTAGCAAAATCTCCTGATCAAACTGGTGCAGTGCAGCTACTACTAGATATACATATTTCACTGTGATGGTGAGCCATACAGATTTACAAAAAGAGCTGTTGTTCTTTTATAAAGGATAGAGATATATTGTCTTGTTGCAGAGGATTTTGTATGTTTTCAGAAAGCTGGTATGAATATATGGACATTGCTTCTGGAGTTGATTAAGTGCTTGCCTACTGGTACCATACCTTTTTTTTAATGTATTTTTAAAGAATTTTTGAGAAAGTGGGAATTCTTCTTCACAGGGTGAAGTGGAAGCTGTATACAGGTTTTTTTTGCCAGAGTATAGTTATCTTTGACTGGTAATAATCATAATGAACAGTTGAAATTGCAGAGAGCAGTTTTGTTTACTATCAATCCATCTGAAGTCATTTGGAATGTGCACAAACCTTCCAGTAAAGATTGACTAGATGGTCACACTCAAAGAGTTGCGCTAAATGGCTTGATATCCAAGTGGAGACCAGTGATGAATGATGCTCCTCCAGGGACCAGCACTGTTTAACATTTTTGTCAGCCACATGGAGAGTGGGACTGAGAGCACCCTCAGGAAATTTGCTGATAATGTCAAGCTGTGTGGTGTGGCTGACACACTGAAAGGAAAGGAGGCCATACAGAGGGACAGGTCTCAGGAGTGGGCCTCTATGAACCTCTTGAAGTTCAACAAGGCCAAGTGTGGGTCATGCACTTGGGTTGGGGCAATCCCAAAAACAAATATAGGCTGGGTGGACAGTGGATTGAGACCAGCCCTGAGGAGAAACTTGGGGGTGGTGGTTGATGAGAAGTTTGACAAGACCTGGCAATGTGTGCTTGCAGCCCAGAAAGCCAGCTGTGTCCTGGGGTGCATCAAAAGCTTGTGACCAGCATATTGAGAAAGGTGATTCTGTCCCTCTACTCCACTGGAGTACTACTTCCAGCTCTGAGGCCTCCAACATAACAAGGTTGTGGGCCTGCTGGGATGAGTCCAGAGGAGGATCACCAACATGGTCAGAGGGCTGGAACATCTCTTGCATGAAGACAGAAGGAGAGAGCTGGGATTATTCAGTCTGGAGAAGAGAAGTCTCTGTAAAGTCCTTGCAGCAGCCTTTCAGGGCCTAAAGAGGCCTGCAGAAAAGCTGGAGAGGAACATTTTACAAGGGAATGTAGTGATAGGCCATGGGGGGATGGCATTAAACTGAAAGAGTATAGATTTGGATTAGTTATAAGGAAGAAATTCTTCACTGTAAGGGTGGTGAGATATTGGAACAGGCTGCCCAGAGAAGTTGTGGATGCCCCAACCCTGGAAGTTTTCAAGGTCAGGTTGAATGGGGCTTTGAGCAGCCTGGTTTAGTGGAAGGTGTTCCCTGCCTGTGACAGGGTGATTGGAATGACATGCTCTTTAAGGTCCCTTCCAAACCAAACCATACTATGATTCTATGATTCTATGTTTAACTCTCTGATTTGAATTGACTGGCTAAGAATTTTTGATAATATCTTTTGAGGACACCAAACAATGTATTTTATCTGTCCCCATGCTTAGTCTAAATGTGTTCCTCCAAAGCTCTCCTTGTGCAATCTGGGTGTACTTTATCATATGGATTTAGAGGACGCTTTATCCTTCATTATGATGCACTTAGGTTTTCACTGTTGAAGCCTGATCTAACCTTTCGTTTTTGAACTGTAAGGAAAAAATCTTCCTTCATCTCTTTAACCTAACAGTAGTGTGGCATTGTCATTGTTTAGTACACAGGAAATAACAAGGGATCTGTAACAGAGCAGAGCAGGCGGTAATAATTAAAAATAACTTATAAACACACTTGCAAATGCATGAAATGATTTTGCTTTATCTACTGTTTCATACTAGATATTTCACATTAGTATCCAGGCAACAGAAAGTTCATTCAAGAAAAACTTTACAAATCTCAAGATTCCTCCACCGTGCTCCTAAGCAGATAGACTAGAAGTATATCATTGTTGTTTTCCACAGGCTATTCAGTGCTTATCATTCACCATTCTCTGTTTCCAAGACATCTCTCCCCCAATCAGAGATCAGAAACAATACTTGGAAACCTGGTGTGTCCCCGAACACACAATTGCATGCAGAGGATGATTTGTGAACCCCTCCTAGATGCTGGTGGAGGATGCAATCCACCCTGTGACAGTAGCTACAGAAAGGCTTGTGTACTAGCATTGCACTGTAAAATACTGGTACTGCAAAATAAATGTAAATCTTTAATTAAATTAAATTAAATTAATTATATTTAATTTAGTTTTACAGGTTTCCTCAATTTAAGTGTATTATTTATTAGTTTTTTTCTTTCTATGCATGAAAAATCACCCTATGCCTGTGACTATATTGGCCTCTAGCTGTATTGCATGTCAGATGACTTTGTCCAATGCACGGATCCAATTACAATTTGTGTTTGAGGTCACTGGGGAGAAAGAAAACCTTAACAGTCTTGAGGTGACATGTGCAGATATAATTTCATTTTTGCCACGAGACAGTAACAAGGAACAGCACAAATGGTTGTCTGCTTCCACTGTGTCCCTTTGCCATGTGGAAATGATCAGACTGTTGGCTAAAGCTATTCAAGTGGTGTTGTCTCCAGAGATATACATACATGATACAAAATCTTTAGGCCTTGTGTTTTAATTTCATCTTCATATATAGTCTTGTTTTCCTGGGTATTTCTTCTTTTATTTTTTTCCTATTGAATCTCTTTTTAATCAATTTTATAATATTTTTATATCATGTGATGTTTCTGTGTTTTCTGAACTTTTACTGCATCATTTTATATACATAATTGTGAATTACATATGACATTGTACAATGCATATTTAGTTATCCTATAGACACCATCAGTACCATAAGTGAAATTGCCATTCCCTTCATACAACCAATTTGATAAAATATCAGACCAATCATATACTCTGTCCACAGAAAGAGTTTCTGTATATTTTCTAAAACCTTGGATAATGATGAGTTCAGAGATGCACAAGCAATAAAATCAGACAACTTTTCATAATGTTTCCCTCTGTAACTTTACCAAATAAAGGTTATAAAAAAAATGGGCAAACTTTTGAATTCCTTTGAGTATGGATAATGGTATAAATATATAAAAGCAAGAAAAGTCTTTCTAGAAATGACTTTTGAATTAAAATTCATATAATGTTCTTCACTGTTTTGTCTTCTCCCCTTGCTCTAACTCTCTTATTCATGCTTTTCTTTCCTTGGAGATATTTACCCTAACTAGATCTTGCCTTCAAAATTGCTTCCAAATTTTCCATTCATTGGTGACTTGTTATGATGTCTCTGGAAGGAAGTCCACAGCCCATTTGCCTCCCTCTTCTATACCCTAACATGGGACTGAAAGAAAGGTTCGTTCAGCCTACTCTCATTTCTGGCATTGTAATCATCCTCCAAATCCAGCTTCTAGGGACACCCAAGAAGGAAAATGACCCCTTTTCTGGGATAACTGTGAAGGCTTATAACTAGTAGTTAAATTTCACGATGATGCAGGGCTCTTCCATTGTTTTTGCCTCAGTATTCACCAGAGCTACCAGAGTAAACAAGTCAGGACTGCTTTCAAAGCTCCTAAAGAGTCTGTAGTATAAAAAAAAAAGAGATTAAAACTAAGGTAAACGCCAAATGTGTTACAGGAGAGTCCAATACAGCATGTGGGGAAATGAGGAGAAACTTCAAAAATTTTTGATGAAGAGCAGAAAGAATTTTTACACACATCAGCTCTTGCCTGAGGAAAGTGGCAGTGTTCAATTTAGGGAATAGGTGTGTTGTAACTTTTAATCATAACAGAATCAATTTATTTTATATAATATAATGTAAATAAATATAAAATTTATGTTTTTGAAAAGAATCAGAAAAATTAGGGACACTGTGCATTTTGAAATCCTCAATAGCTGTTCAATGGGAAGGGAGAACACAGTCACCTTCTGCCCCCAGCCCCTGGTTTACATTAGTTTATGTCACTGGCAGAGAGTCCAATACTAGGGATGGTCTAGACATGGCAGAACACTGTCTTATTTCAGACATACTTGCTTTACAGTCTAACCAAATTGCTTCCAGCCATCTCCTTACAGATTCCAGGATGCAGGTGACATTGATACTCTATATAAAACTCTTCAGGCCTTTAGCAGTAAAGGCTGATCTGGGCAGCAAGAGCCCTCTCAATCACTATGTTCCTCGAGCAGAAGATTTTTTTCTCAGGTAGTATTTTCTTAGTGCTCTTGAAGCACTTTTCCAAAGTGACTTGATACCAAAGAAGTAAAATTATTCCAAGTAAAACCCGATTTTTTTTTCCAAATTTGAACTTAAAGAAATATGTTTCTTTTCCTCTTTTGTTTTAAAACAACTCAGTGAATGTTATTTAGCTTTTTAAAAATGGAAAGCCTATGTTTGCCTATCTCAAATAAAGAAGGTGCAGGAGAAATAATGGTTGAATGTGCATTATAACTGCATACAATATAATACCATACGCTGTAGTCATTAATTAAAAGAAAATGCTTTTTATTATTATTTTAAATAGTTTTTATTCATGAAATGTTTATAATATATGAAACAAATAATTATGACTAACACATTGTCTAATAAAGATGAAAAAGATGAAAATGCCAATGAATTTTTAATCTGAAAATAAAGAACATTAACAATCCTTAATTATATCATCAAATATTTAAAATTACCTTCCATACTAAATTCTATTTGTATGTAATATATTTATTTTTTAGATATCTGTAACATTTTTATGAGTAGGTACATAAAATATCATCAGCTGTTACAAGAGACATCTTGACTTAATATATTCAATGTCTTGATCAAAATTTCCATTTTGTTTATTTTTAAGATAAATCAACAACCTTTGTACACTGTACAAAAATTTATATCTTTCTCAATGTAGTTGGATACATAATTAATACTATTACTACTACAGAAATTAAATTGTGCTTGTCAGGCAAAAACCTTATACAGGTCCAGATTTTCAAATCCCTTTTATGCAAAATGCTTGCATAGTTTCCATGTTCCTGATTAATGGAATATGCTTCTGATTTTAATGTTTACTTTCCATACAATGATCCTCTTCCATCTACCACTGTCAAGTCTACTGCTAAAAAGGCAGACACCAGAATACCCCTATTGGCCTTCAAATCTATTCCATCATCTCATTCCAAGATCAAGTACATATTTAGTTTCAAGTCTGCTCTGGATTATGATATTTTACAGGCAGAGCATTCACAAAAGGACTAAACATTTGGGTGTTTTGGTTTAGGATCCTCTTAAATAGATATTAAATATTCCAAAATGGATTCTTCAATCTCTTCTGAAAATCAGGTTCTAATAGGCCCATTAAAAAAAAAAAAAGGTGTGCAACAGGTACAAATTTTGGTCACTTTGTAACTTAAAGATGGAATTTCTAGTTTGAATTAGAGAGCTAATTACCATACTAGAAGAACTTCTCTAACCTCTGTACCACGATTTACTGGGAACATGAAATATTGCACCACTGCCTTATTTCTTGCCTATGTATAATGCTGAGTCCTCGTCACGATCTTTTGTGTCAAAAAAAAAAAAACAAAACAAAAACCTAGCATTGGACAGATAACAGATACTTGACTTTCCAGACTACTGCATCTGTAGACATCTCACAATCTTCTACAGTGGACCCTCTTATTTGTTGAAGATGTCAGAGTAGACACCACACTAGACAGCCAAGGATGAAATCACCTTTTACTACCGCTGAATAATATAATGTTGTGGCTATATTGTTCTCATCTACCAACAGGCAAATGTTACTATCTGTTTAATGTTATTTTTTCATTAAAATGAAAATGTAACTTTGCAAGTATGGTAAAGCTATTCTGGGTGCAGAGCCTTCTTTGCTCTATTTATATATTTCAAATGTATTTACTTTAAAATAACTTCATCTTTCTAACTATATTTAAGCTAAAAATAGAGAAGATGGAAATTTTCTGAAATTGGGCTGGCACCAGGGTTTAGTGTGATAACAGCTTATCTCTGAGAACTGGGTCAGAACATAGTTTAAATTATACAAGTTTGATTGCTTTTTAGGCAGCTGCTTTGTTGATCTTGCTCTTGTGTCACACAGGAGTCTCAGGCACAAATCGGGATCCGAAGGAAGAGGGAACTAAATCAACAAAGAAGAGACAGTTTCTGCCCCACACCAGCTGTTTAAAAAACACTGCAGGGTTCCATAATCTGTTGCAGTTCAGCTCAGCTGTGTATTTGCCCCAGCACAACTTCCAAGTGGATTAATGGGGGCAGGCTCCTTTCCGTATCAGGTACCTTGTCTGACAGACTTGCATGAGAAATAGGAGCTATGTCTAAACAACACTGTGTCTAGTTTTAGGCAATGCTATTACTCTCTGACTTTCATGAGCATTCCTGATAACTTATTAATTAAAAATGGAAAATATACAATTTGTGAAATTCAGAAAAAGGAAGTGTATTAAAACATTGCTTTAGGCATGTTTTGCTGCATGTAAATCTGATTTGTTGACACCCTATATAACATACCAAACCACTGTACTTCAACCCAGTATTTTGCTATCTTCCAATATAATGAATTTCCAGTGATGTGTGTGCATCCAAACAAGAAGCAGAAAAAGATCAGAAGTAATGAACTTGTCTGAGTGTATTCAGAGAATATACATGAAAAACCATAAGCAGTAACCTTATGCTTCTCTACTACCCAAAGTTCATCAAGATTAGTAACTTCGGCAGAGCTTAATTAACAGCTTGGGAAAATGTAACCTGGGGTGAGGTGAAGGCAAACTGATTAACAGAAACTTTTTGTTTCTTAATTATGCTTTGAATTATTCTCTTTTAGGTCCTTTTCACCTACTGATGGGAAAACTGCATATAGTTTAGCATTCACACTGAGTTCAAATAAGTCTCAGGCATTCAGAAGCTTATTCAAAAACTGCCCTAACATTCCTACTCAGGCAAGATTGGAAACTTTGTATAAAAAAATTTCATCTCCTACCACTTTTTGCCTCGTTTGACAATTTAACTACAGCTTTTTTCACCTCTTTTCATAAGCTTTCTTCTATCTGGGTTAGATTTCAACAGGCAAGATGAAAAAAAAAAAAAAGATAAAACCAAACAAAAAACCATTTGAGAGGTACAAACGCGGGTGATTGGATTGAAATAGGGGTAAATACTCACTAAAGATTTTAGCTTACTCAAACTATTTGAGCTGTTATTCAGAGATGACCTTCCGGCTTCCTTCACCCCTGGGTGCGTGGCTGCACAGGGCAAAATGCAGCCACATGCTCAGAGATGGCAGGTCTTTAACTTTGCATTTACTAACCATGGTTGAAAGAAGAAGCCGGGCAGTGTGACTTGCCTGTGGTGAATAAATGGAGAGGATGATAATGCTCCCTCACCACAGGGCCAAGATCTAAACCAGCACTAGTTCACTGCAGCTTTGTTTTAGGAACCATTAATTTGCTGGAGCATCCCCAGGTGACACTGGGCAAGTGACACCACCTGCAAGAGTGACAGCTACTTCTCCTCTCCCTGGCATCACAGGTCTAATGGGATACTTGCAGAAGCATCCGAAAGGAGAGTGCACTCTCACCCTTCTGCCTCAAGTTGCATCAGAAGAGATTTAGATTGGATATTAGGAATTATTTCTTCATTGAAGAGGTTGTCAGGCACTGGACTAGGCTTCTGAGGGTAGTGGGGTCACCATCCCTAGAGCCGTTTATAAGACCTGTAGATATGGTGCTTAGGGACATGGTTTAGTGGTGGACTTGGCAGTTCTGACTTAACAGTTGGACTTGAAGATCTTAAATTTTATGAATCTACGATTTTATGATTCCGTTCTGCTAAGTTGTGTGACTTGTGGCTTTGCGACGCATCCTGGTTATACCTATGCGCACTTCAACAAAGAATTTTCTCCAACTATGTAAGAAAAAAGGGATACATTTGCAACTTGCCTCTCTCTCCCTCACCTGTATATCTCCTAAATTGAATACCTATCAGAAAATTAATAGATTCTTGTCCTAATCCTTTCAGCTATGATGCCCTGTGACCTTGCTCCTGCAAAATACAAACTTTGCTGTGGAGGAGAGGCATGACACATGTTTTAGCATCTTTTCTAAAGTCAATCCCAGCTGTCTTCTCTAAGTAGAACCAAAAGACAATAGAGAACAAAAAGAGCTCAAGGCTGAAACTGATTCACACGCAGCAGGTTTGAATAACTAATAGCTACATGAAAAAAAACCCACACCACAACAAAACAGTCAAAATCAAAAAAACTCCAGGTTGTTCCTAGGCTGGTTTTGGAAGGAAGAACCTCTAAATTCACTATATAAATGTGTGGGATTAGCATTTGCTCATTTCAACAACAAAAAGAGATGTGGTGATGATTCTGTGACAGCAGTATCTCTGGTTACATCTGGTTAATGAAGGCTGCTTACTTGTACTTACCTCTTATACCCTGCAGTTTGACAATCATTTACTGATTAGAAAATAGTCTGACACTATGGCTATGGTTTTGTTTTCATTAGATGATTATTCTGAAAGGGAAATAGCTCAGATTTTCTAAAAAGTTTGTTTGCCTTCTTGTTTGGTTGGTTTTTTTTAAAAAAATCAGGATTATATTTTGTTAGAGAAAAAAAAAATCTTTAAATATATTCAGTAGCTTATTCAACTAAGATAACCAAATAGGTTTTCCATCCAGGTAACCAAACTACCGTCTGGGAGCTGTAGCTTCCTAGGAGAGCGATGGAAGCTGTCTTTGCTGTATCAACTTAATTAAATGTCGGCAATACATTCACAAGAGCAGGACCAGGATGGCAGCAGAGGCAGGCAGAGAATTCTGGATTAAAACCAGTCTCCACAGTTAATTAATGGGATCTGCTAAAAGCACTGAGCCCTTAGCCTCTTGTTGCAATGGAGCAGTAGCTTCTGTGAGTGAGGGACTAAGCAAAATAAGGGACTAGCTAAACCAATATTTAAGATGTGTGAAAAGTGTATTAATTATACTTAAGAAAACCCCACCGCAGTTTGGAACACTGCCTGATGCCGTTGTAGGTCTCTGAATAGAATGATCAAGGTCTCAGTTATTAACTTGCCTCTGCTGGGACGCTTTTAACCCAGGAAGACACATTTTGAGGATGACTTGTAAATTCCCTGGTGAGCCTGCAGGTGGGGATGGAACGGAGAGAGTCCCTATTAGAATTGCTAGAACTTTCCTTTTTATGCATATATCTCTCAGCCTAGAGGAATAAGGAACAGTTCAAACAAGCTCTTCTCTGACTACTTTATTTCAGCACGTTTGTGACCTAGATAAGATCATTATCTAACAGCTTGGAGTGAAGTTGAAGTTACATAGTTTTTTTTAATAGGAAAAAATAGTTATAATTTAATGTAATCTATGTTTGTGGAATAGCTGTGATATATTTCTCAGTCTCTGAGCCGTAAGGCAAAAGGCCACTTTCAAGCAAATTATGCAACAGGTCAGATAAAATGGCTGTTTTAAATTGCACTGCTTGGGGAGTGGCACAGTTATAGAAGGAAGTTTATAGTCCTGGGAAGCGCTTATTTTGTGAGTGGAGTAATTAAACAGCTTGCTTAGGATAGTCACGCATTCTCTGTCATATTAAGTTTTTAAATCAAGATTGGATATTTTTTTCTTGAAGACAGGTTCTAGGTCAAATAAAAGTTATGCCCTTGGTTCCAGTCTCAGGGAAGAATGGTGAAAAAATCTTGCAGACCTTTTTGTTGTCTAAACCCAAAAAATATCATCCTATCGGCATAACGAAAGTAACCTTGGACACGTAGATCTCACCATTTTATCAATAAAGCAATACTGTTTCTCACTGTGCAAAACACTCTCCTCTTGTCAGGAAGAGAGGAGCAGCAGACAAAATGTATAAGTCAGAACTATGATCTTCCATGTTCGCGTCCTCCAAATATTGGGGCTCTTGTAGTCTGACTTCATGGTGTATTTATGATTGCGTGTGGCGTGGAAGTGAAGGGAGATCTTCCAAACCCTAAACACACTAAACTCAGGATGATGACTTAAAGATGGTTGTTTTCCTTCTTTTTTTTTCATTTTCAAAACTAATGTATTCTTAGTTTTAGTGGACATTTCTTTTGTTTAGGTTTGTACACTGCTCCATATGTACCACGACTGAAAGCTCTCCTGCTCAGACCCGGTGCTGAATCACTAAGGTTCCATATTTTTGAGTCTTTTATTTGGGATTTCCCTTCCAGGAGTGAAGGGCTGCAAGTACTTAGTGCCCCCTGCTGTCTTTTGGTCTCATTTATTGATTTTCTTTGTGACCTTAGGATCTGCTTTCACCTTTTGTCTTTTCATATGGGAATTTCTCTGCAGAAAGGGTTGTGCGTGAAGAGGCAAGGCCAGTCACTTATTTTCAGGGTAAAGCTTCCTTTTTGCTGACTGGCAGCTGTATCTTGACACTTTTGCCTTGGATCTATGCACATTAGAAGTTTTGGTGAATGTCCATGAGCAGAAACCTAGATTACTGCTGGTTATTAATTGCTCCTCTAAAATGATTGTGAGTCAGAGGAATCACTTTTGACTTCTATGGTCATGAAAGACAATATTATCTGGCACCCCTCATTTCAGTTACAGTTAATGAAGTAGCAGTGGTCTAAAATACTGGACGTGAAGTCCAAATGCTGACTGGTATAGTTTTTTTTACCTGCTACGACTGATTAGAGAGCAGCTCTGTGGAACATCTATTTAAAAGAGAAGCTTGCATGAATATATAAGCAAATGCTGCACTGTGCCAAGCCTCACCCACCTTTCAGACACTGTCAAATAGTTTGGAGGGGACTGGGGTCTTTTTTTTCGGAGAAACAATGTACTTGTCTTTCCATATAAATCACCTGCAGAGAAATTAGCAAAAAGGATGAAAATAAAAGAGGTACCTCTAAAACAATAGGGCAGTGTAAGCCCTATATTAGGCATCAGACTGGCTAATTGCTGCCGCATTATTTCCCAGTGATATATATATTTTGAGCAACCACCAGAAATATGAGGACTTAATAAGTAGCGAGAAGAGAATTTATACAAAAAACAGACATAACAAGGCAAAGTTAATTCATCACAACTTTCACATAAGCCTTTGTTGGGCAGTTGGCCAGGCCCATCACATTATCTGTTTGACTCAGTGAGTCACTCCAGCTAATAGAATTTTGCCCCGTGTTTGTTGTTACCATGGCAATGCAATATTATCAGGCATGTCATGTTCACAGATCAGTAGCAGCGGCGCTGCTGCAGACACACAACAGCTTTCAGCCTTTGACCATAAACAGGAATTCACTCCACAGTCAGTCTGTCAAAAAGGAAGTCGGCTGTGGTGAAGAAGCACTAGTGCCAGTACTACTAGCCTTTTCCTTTTTCCTTTGTGAGCACATTGCCATTATCATTAAAATAACCTTGAGTCGTCATGAATTCATTCATTCACAAACATTGTCAAAGAAGGTGCAATAGTTCAAGAGAATCCAGAGGGTCAAAGAGAGGACTAGTTTTAAATCTGTGCCTATTGAACCTGGAAATGACATAGTCTGTTAGATATAATCTTATTCTTACCATAGCAAATCAAGCTGTGTTGACTGGCACCAATGTCCAAGTCAATTCAGCACCATGAAAGGTTACTAGGAGTAAAGAGGTCATATCCTTTGTGGTATTGCTTTGAGAAATAAACTTAGGCATGTGTGGGAATATTTTACAAAGAATAGCTTTTTCACCAAAAGTGAAAAACAAATCCTGTCAGGAATCTATAGAGACTGCAGGTATTTTCTGACATAGACATATTTAGTTTTTAAACCAAAGATATAATTGCTAAGCTTTTTCAATATTTTAAATGTTTAATTGAGTCATAAATATTCTGCTGGATATTTTAATTGCTTTCGGAAAAAAAAAAAAGTTAAATTCCTTTTTGAAACTGCAGGTTAAAACTGAGAGTGCACTCCATCTTGGGAGTTTATATGGATTTTAATTTTCTTTCCAACAAACACCTATCAAATAATAATACAGAATACATGGGAAAGTGTACATGAGTGCTCTGAATTTGATTTGTTCGATAGACTATGCAAGATTTACCCCAATGTAACCTCTTTGACATCAGCTGAGTTGTTCTGATCTACCCTGCTTTGAAAGGAGGATTAAGATTCTTGGATTTAAAGTATGGGAGAGACTTTTTGAAAGAACATACTGTTTTTTAATGCCTCTGTTGAATGGAAAGACCTGTTTAAACATTTGTTGTCACATATGTCCCAAAATGTTGTTGACAAGCTATACTGGCATTGAGAGACCCTACACAAAGTTTAGAAATGCATTTGAAAATTATTCTGAACAGTAAGGAGATGATTATGCTTTTCCTTCTGTGGTCTTTAGACTGGTGTAAGTCCACATGTGATTTTAAAGAAGTTGCTGCTGAAATGCTGGGAGAAATTGCTCCATTCTGGTAAGTGCTGTTCCCCTTTATTGCAGCACTGATTCTTATGTTGCACAGCTGAGTCCACCAAAGTCCTTCCATTTACACTAGTAAAACAGTGTTTGCTGTCTAATATTTAAAATTGAACTTTGGAACGAGTCTTTAGCTATGCTTAATGAATACAGAGAATAAGTCCTGAGATGTAAAACTTTTGCCCACATCCCCTTTTCTGCTGAACAGAATGTTTACTTTCAACTTGTATTACCACTGAAGATACATTTCATCCAGTGTAACAGAATGGATTTTATATTCTGTGCATCAGTATGAATCTCCCTGTGCTACCATCATGGCACAGATCCTGCTGCCCGGATTTTCTTGGAGTCATAAAATAGGCTGTGTCTTCCACGTTGCCAAGAGAGAAATACTAAAATTTTGGCTGTGCATTGTATAACTGTGAGAAGTACCAGTGCTAGAGTCCATTAATGGCCATGCAATTAAAGTGGCCTTCCTCTTGTGCTTGAGACTTGAAACAGTTTCTTATAATCAGGAAGGAGTTATGGTAGAATTGAACCTTTGGTCTCAAATCCTGAGATGAAGGAGCAGGCACAGCTTGAAGAAGTCCCAAAGATTTGAAGTAATATGAGCTTTTAACTGAAATGCATTTGCTTTAATATCATTACTCTTTTTTACTTCAGCAAAGTAAAGATCAGAATGAAGTGCAGGGGGGAGACAGCCTCCCCTTGTTTTGGGGAGGAATGAACAGGAAGACTCTTGAAATCATGAAATGGGACATGACCAGTGAACTGACCTCTGTGCATTTGCATAGGTGTTTTTCAGTCAGCTCAAAACATGCCTGTATAAGACAGAAGGAAAGGAAGGGAGGAGTAACATACATCTATATCTACATTTTGCCTGCTCATAAAAATTATTATGTTAGACTTATGTTAGTTAAAAGCTATTTCAGTGAAACTGATGCAGCTCCTCTGCCTCAATCAGGTCCAGAACAACAATTATCAGTCTGGCTTGAAAGGGCTCTGAACGTCTCATGCAGATTCCACATCAAGTGCAATAGAGTTTTAAACAGTGAAACGTCACCCAATTCAATAACATAATTAAACAGGTGCAATTTTAGTGTGTGAAGAAGGAATGAAATGCACAGAGTCTGCTCTAGTAGAAATCATGGAATAAACCAGTTATTGTTTGGATCATTACATCCTAGAGTAATGGCTGTTCTGTTTACCCCAAGGGTCAGCAGATTTCTGCCATTCAGTGGCAATCTGCAAATGCATTATATCTAATCATGTCAAACTGGCAAAGGAAAATAAGTCATTGACATTTTAAAAATGTGTTTTTAAGGCATAACTTTTTAAAAGACTGTGTGATATACAATTGAATAAAAAATTCCACTCTGTTAGCTAGTTTACTATCACAGTGAAATAGGCATTTTCCTGAAACTTGACTCTACTGCAAACACCTTCAATTTTATTTCTTACATTTGCATGTCACTTTTTATTATTAGTCCCATATTTTCTAACACAACCAAAGAGAAAGAATTTTTTTTCCCTTTGATTCCAACAGAAACCAGTCTTTCTGAAAAAATGTAGAAGTTTAGTTCCACCTGTGGGGTTGCATTCCGTTTCATGAAGGAAATTCTTGTTACACCTTGTGAATAAAGATTTAGGGAAAAATATATGTGATATTATATGGGTACTAGAATTTGCAATTGCATCAACCAGGTAGTGTGACATATTATAAACATAATCATAACTATGTGCTTTCATTGCTAGGCAGATCTGGTAGAAGCATTTAGGTATATTTAGGCTGTTATTTTGGCACCAAAAAATGAAGTTTCAAAGTCATCTGCAGTGGTTCATAAGTTTCTCACAGTTATGACAAAAGATGTTGACTCTGAGGAAAGGAAAAACTCAGCAAGTGCTGAGAACTTTTATGTTGATCTACTTATACATTGTGCTTCCTTTCCAATAAACACCTCTCCTTCCCTTTGGTCTTATCTTGAAAGAGAAGTTTCTTGGAATTCCCTCGAAAATAAGCATTTATTATTGGCTGCAGCGCATGAACTTTTCCAAATATCTTGTGTTAGCAAAAGAGAAATGAGCTGAAAAGGTGGCTTTATAGAAAATGATCATTTTGGGTTTGCAGCTAATCTCCACATTAATATTTTATGATATATTGGAAACATTTCAATATGAAGAGATTTCTAGGACTGAAAAGGAAACAAAATATTGGAAACAACATATTCTTGGCTTTTCCATGAGACGTAATGCTTTATGCATTTGAGTACTGACAGTAAGGTGATCTCTTAATTAGCAACCTAAATTTAAGAAGGAAAAAACTTCTCAAGACACTTTTAAGCAAATACAAAAACCCCAGATCCAATTATCTTAAAAGAGGAAACAATGTGTGAAGGATATCTGGCTAAGTACAAAAGTTCACCTCTTAGTCTTACTTAAGTTAAATAATGAAACACTTATCTGATTAACTGTTACTTGGAATCATTTTCCCTGCATGTCTTGTGTCAGAGGTCATTAAGAAAGTGTCCTGAAGGGTGTAAGTGGTGGAACCTTAGGTTAAACTCCTACTTCATTACTATAAGTCTGATTGTCATGAGACATTCAGATGTTTAGCATCTGGTATGACAGAAAATGATTAGTTGTGATCTAGACTGCAAGGATCTTGACTGAAGTCAAACTGATTATCATACCTTATATCATAAGGTTAAATCATAATCTTATTGAAAACTGTGGCAAAGTTCCCATTGACTCCAGTGATTCCACAGTTTTCATGTATTTTAACCTTGAGAACTATGGTAATGCCACCTCTACCTCTAATCATGTATGCAGAGTTCCTTGGAGTTCTTATGTTAAGAATAAACACAGCAAACCACCACCATGAAGAAATGACTGAGGGGCAAATAATAAGGAAAATAAACTATGCAAAAGGCTGAGAAGCAAAGAATTTGAGAGAAAGAACAAAGGATCCAAAATCTTTGGAGAAAAGATGCAGTAGAAGACAATAAAGAAATTTAAAGGGAGAGATGGCACGAAAGCAGTAGAGAGAAGATTGCACGCTGGAAGAAGAAAGGGACTGTAAATGAGCCTTGAAAGCAGGCAGGGGTGGAGGGATAGGAGGTAGCTGAGCGTTCAGTTTTCATGCTGTGTGTAGGATGAACATTTAAAAATTATACCACTTTAGCAGGTAAAACCATTGCACAATGATAGTAAAGTTTATGTTCAATTGTTCTCAGCTGCTGTTTAACATTCACAGTGGCACATGTAAACAAATCATTGCACTTTTAATGAAAATGACTGTGATGTTGATCTGTGATTTGTTTCAAATGTTCTTGTTAGTTCCTCAATCAATGTACAAGGCAACATTTTCAAGTGCATTAAAAAGATGCTATTTACCACTGTTACGATAATGATGGCTCCGTAATGCCTAACAAATATTTATCCAGTTTGTCTAAACTGGTCATCACAGCAACATTTCTAAAAATGTTTCTAGCAATTTTAATAATAGGGCCTTATACTGTATGCCAGCTCCTTCAGATTTTTCTCGAAGCCTAAACTGGGGTCAAACAGCTCAAGTAGAGCTAAGGTATGGGGTTTTTTTATGGTTTTTTTTTATGGTTACTATCGTGTGTTGCCATTGAACAGATTAGCCTCATTTTATGTTAGAATTTTACAAGACAGAGTTGATTGTATAGAAATAATGAACTTCAAGGTTCACAGGACATGTAGTACTCAATTTTGACAGCAGCACAGGAGAGTTCATACTGATCACCCAAAGAATTAGTCCTCTCTGTTTATTGACCCTGAATTGAAAATAAGAGAGATTTTCAGTATCAAGCATGAGGCACTAGAAGTGGAAAGGAATAGGCATATGGACAACCTCTTCATAGAATCTCCCCGTGCTACCATCATGGCACAGATCCTGCTGCCCGGATTTTCTTGGAGTCATAAAATAGGCTGTGTCTTCCACGTTGCCAAGAGAGAAATACTAAAATTTTGGCTGTGCATTGTATAACTGTGAGAAGTACCAGTGCTAGAGTCCATTAATGGCCATGCAATTAAAGTGGCCTTCCTCTTGTGCTTGAGACTTGAAACAGTTTCTTATAATCAGGAAGGAGTTATGGTAGAATTGAACCTCCACAAAGAACTGTTATCCAACCCCACACATTTTGTGTTCAATTTATTTTCACTTGAAGAGTATGCTGGGGAAATGCATGAGGTTTAAAAGAATGATCCATTTTTAACAGAATTTTTGTTTTTCTCAATTGTTCTGTTTTTGTAGTATTCTTCTTTCCAATGTCTGTAGAAAACAGTCTATTAGAAAAAGAAACAAAACTGTATTTACAATGTTATCAAGCATCATATCAGTTAAGTCAACACAATTATGATTATGACATAGTGAACTGCCAGAGAGAAGCAGTCTACTTATTTACTACTAAATTTGTTGATTCAGTGAATGCTAAAGTCGTTCATTAATTGTTCAGCATAATATTTGTTCTGTACTCTGGAATATGTCTGAAAAGCAGAAGGACAGGAAAGATATACCAAAGCTGAACATAACTGCTTCTCCAAAACGTTTTAATCTTGAAGAGTATTTTCACTGGAAATGTGTGAAAGTTGCGTTCTTTTCACGATTTGCCTATACAGAAATGATTCTTCATAAGATTATCATAGGTCAAGTGTTCTATGTATTTTATTATTCCTCCTATGCCTAACCTTTCAAAACCTCTGTGGTTCATATACCAATAATAATTCTAAATTTCCCAATACCATAATCATAGAATCATAGAATCAGACGGGTTGGAAAGGACCTCTGAGCTCATCAAGTCCAACCCTTGATCCAACACCACTGCGATTACTAGACTATGGTACTAAGTGCCACGTCCAGCCTCATCTTAAAAACCTCCAAGGATGGAGAATCCACCATTTCCCTGGGCAGCCCATTCCAATGGCTGATTACTCTCTCTGTAAAGAATTTCTTTCTAATATCTAACCTAAACCTCCCCTGGCACAGCTTAAGGCCATGCCCTCTTGTATGACGGCTGGTTGCCTGAGGGAAGAGACCCACCCCCACCTGGCTACAACCTCCTTTCAGGGAGTTGTAGAGAGCGATAAGGTCTCCCCTGAGCCTTCTCTTCTTCAGGCTAAACAACCCCAGCTCCTTCAGCCTCTCCTCATAGGACTTGTGCTCAAGTCCCTTCACCAGCCTTATTGCTCTTCTCTGGACCTGCTCCAGCACCTCAATATCCCTCCTGAACTGAGGGGCNCTGTCAATCCAAACTCCCAGGTCTCTTTCTGCCTGGCTGCTCTCCAGCCACTCTGTCCCCAGCCTGTAGCGCTGCAGGGGGTTGTTGTGGCCCAAGTGCAGGACCCGGCACCTGGCCTTGTTGAACCTCATCCCATTGGAATCAGCCCAGCTCTCCAGTCTGTCCAGGTCCCTCTGCAGGTGCCATGACTCATCTTACTTGAAAAGATCCACTGTAAGAATTGATAGATTTAGGAACCAGGATGTTCACAACTCACAGCTGAAGTGTGAAGAATAGATTTATTCCATCATTGCAGGGACACACATAAATTGCTATGTCAAAACATAACAGGGTCAAAAAGCACTAGCCCAGTCTGGACTTTACCTTACATATCGAAAGCCTGACGCACCCACAGAAGGATCACTAGGCTGTTTTTGCAGTTCTAAACTTTCTATCTCATCTCCCTTCCCCTCAAGCCTATGGGAAAGAATGATTTTAAGTCTTTAGCAACATTCTGTTATCTTCCTTGAGAGAATTCCATTTCTCTCAACAGACGGAAAACACCCCAAAGGATACAGAGGGTGTGAAGATTCCCACACTGAAGCAATATTCTTAGCATTATCCACCTGCAAGGTTGGTCTTTGAGTGAAAACTATTCTGAAAATGACTTATTCTCCTCACCAATCTTCTGTTTTCAACCCCTTCCTCCTCACATCCACTGATCTTTTCCAAAGTTAACCATTTTTTTCTTTCTATTCTCTGAGACAAAAGGATTCAAGTTTGGATTAAGGAGATATATAGGCAGTAGATGTTCTGTCCTTGGTTGTGATTTCATGTGGGTTGTTTAGGGACAGTGACATGAGCTGAGCCAACACTCTCCTATAACATACACTTCACCATTGTATCTCTTTGTATCTGTAGGCTCTTTCCAAGACCCTCTTCTCAGCCCAAGAGCAATAGCAGGGCTGCAGTATGAGGTAGGTGGACATACTGCTGTACTGTATCACCCATACCTCTTGTATTCAGAGGCGGCAGTTTGCCATGCTCTATCTGATCTGAGTCACAATTTTCAGGCAAAAGCATTATCCTCAACTAGAGTCCGAATCTCTGGCAGCTTGGTCTAGGCTGGTACTCCGGCCAAGAAATCAGAGACCATGCATTCCTTTTCTGATCCTGCAAACTGGATGGTCCCCTTATCAAAGAGATGTTTAGAACAATACTTACACACCAAGGGTTTTGTTTTTTTTTTTAAACCTTCATAAATTCTCTGACCCTTATTTTGTAAAATATCCCTGAATGTAGTTTGCTGTACATTGATTTTAATAAGTATTCTCTACAGAACAATATGTATAATGTTGGGAATGGTATAATACAATTTTCCTCCACTGAAATGCTACAGAAAATTGTGCATTTTATACTGATATGTGCCACATCAATAATACAGTTTTTATATCTTATTTGTAGCTATTGATCTCAACAACATAATGAAAAATTGATTGCAATGAAGTGCACTACTTCTTAAGTGTAAATTTCAATGTCAAATTATTTTTATCTATGCTTCCCAATTATAGATGAAGCTTATACATTTATATACGTTTGCTTTTACAAAACTCTGGATCAGTAAATTAGATATGACAAGAATCTACTGGGTCAATAGAAACCTTGCTGTTCTCACTAAAATATGATTCCAAAATTAAATACACTAGTTCACTTTCTTCATTATAGAAAGAATTAAAGTTTCTGTATGTGGTATCACCTTCTTGGGCAATTTAGCAATCTGAAATAGGGTCCTAAATCTTAAGGGGATATGGACACACAAAGTATTTTATTATATGGGAAACCAGGGAAATTCATGCACTCACTCTGGAACCTACATGGCAAAGTAAAAAAGAAGCAACATATTCTTTTGTTATCTCTGGAGACCTTATTATTTTTTGGGGAAAATATTTGTGTTTGGGAAAACCTTATGTTATTACAACTGACAAGAAAATGTAAATGGTTTCCATAATAGGAGAAGGGGAGACAATGGTTTCTACTTTCTGTATTGGAAAGACAGAGTTCTGTTGGATTCTGCAGATTTCTGCACCTCCTTCATACCCTTTTGGGAAATCAGATTGTTCTTCTACTGGGTCACAAGCAGGGGTTATCTCCAGAAAAAGATCATTCTGCTTTCTGCGGACTGGGGCACTTAATGCAAAACTGCTTCTGCTTATAGAACTTCTTGGCAAAATAGCAAAAATATTGCCAATTTAATTAGACATACTGCATATTTCATAATCAATGGAGTTAGGTGTCCACCTAAGCCAGTCTACCTGATTCTCCATTCGGTGAATAGACAGGGGAACCTCTAAGATGATTAGTTCAGACTGAAGCCTGTATTTTAGGGCCTATGGTGGGAGATGATGAATCTCACCATAGTGGTTGCAAATGTTAGCTTGCAATGATGGCACAGCATTGTCCAACCACTATCACATACTTAATAATTTCAGTTATCTCACTGTCATGAAAATAGGTTTTGGAAACACTTGTAGGACTACAGGTGTGAAAAGGAGATGAGTGATTTTGAATGATTTTTTTTTTTTAATACCATTGAATAGTGCGCCAGTTCTTCAGTTTCTCCATACAGAAACAAAAGTGTCCTCCCAAGATGGCTGTAGATGCAATGCTGAGGGGAAATGAAGAGGGAAAATATGTCTAGGGAAGATAATTTATAACAATCTACCTCTTTTAGCATTGCCAATAAAAGGAACTTACCCAATACCTAGAGATCACCTCATTCATAATCTGGTGTTCAGGATATTTTTTTTTCTGTCCTCACAAAATAATATCCCCTCTCTGCTTCCATATCTGTTTCTCTTAAAGGGGGTATTATCATTTGCCTTTTTAAGAACAGGGGAGTTGGTTACATTTGTTGTGACCAGTTGCTGGAAAGGGAGGAGTAAAAAGCTATTTCACATGCTATGGTAAAAAGAAAATGCATTTTCTCATGTATTTTGTATCTCATGCTTCTCCAGACAAAATGTTTGACAGTTAAGACAGCAACAATACTGCTTCCTATAAAGAATGTCTCATTGTCATAAAGGTTGTGTTCATGCTGAAGTCTATTCTATAGTGGTAGTATTTATAAGATCTCTTTCTCCTGGTCAGCTGCCTATGTTTGTGACATTTGTTGATATTTGATCCTAACCATCTTTCAGATTTGGTTGATACCTATCATGGGTTCAGAATTGATTGGAAATCAAGTTGAAAATGTGACCTGAGCATGGTGGCTATTGTTTGCAGGAAGGCCTGAGTAAATATCTGGTCTGAGATGATGAGAGCTATTTTCCCCCTTCACTGCACAAGTAAGATTTTGTTACAAGCTGACACTGATGAGTGACTGTGTTGTCCCATGCCAGACAGGTAGTCACTCTGACCCTGTCCTTAGGTGGGCACTTGGTCCACAAATTGAGGATATTCTGATAAAGAAAATGTCAAGCAGTATTTCAATGAAGGCTGGCTTTTGTTGTTTCTATGTGTTCATTTGAGGATGGAGTTTTACAACTTTGCAAATTCACTTCAAGACATTCTGAAGCAAATGTCCTGTGAATTTGCATATTTTGTGGCAGATTTTTAAATACAGCCCACACAGGAACTTAAAATCTTTAAAGAGAAGAAGATGATACTCTTACCCATTAGATAATTATTGTTATTATAGTTACTGACTAACAATCAATGAAGGCGTCAGTGTGAGCTGGACTACAGGAAGGATGCAGTGGCATATACCCATGTAGGAAGAGGACTTTTTCCTGCCACTTAAAGTCCTGTTCTTCTTCATTTAATTCCAGGACATGAATAGATCTGTGCACCTAAAATACTTCTTCCTGGGAAGTTAGTCTGAGCTGTATTGCCACCCACGTTTACATGAGCCAATGGTGAAAACTTGAAATAAATCACAATAATCGTATAGTGAGAGCTAAGATTACTTCCACACGACTCTTTGAAACCTAAGTGTGTCATACTGAGACCAGGTTGAACAGTGCTTCCATCACCCTAATTAACTTACTGATGTTTCTAAGCAAAGAGCATGTCGACACAGTTGTATGAGGGATGAACACGCGTGAGTAGTTGGAAGAACTACAAAATATTAAAACCAAATAAACTGAGGCAGAAACTGGAGAGTTCCAGAAAGAGGCCAAGGAAAAGCTACTTGACTTAACTGGGGAGGTGTCATTTGCAATACTGCTCTACTGACAGATGGAGGCCCAGAATTTATCAAATGTAAAATAAAAGCAAACCATCAAACACTGAAATAACTATGGAGATAACAGATGTGGTAAAATCATGTTTGTAAAAAGGTAATTATTTAAATGAATGTTCCTCAATTAAGGAAGGTAAAAAACAGCAACTGTATTTAATGTTTTATTATTTATTATTTAATACAGTTTACTTGCAGGCTGAGCCTCTTGAGAGAGCTGGCATTGGTGTCCTGCATTGCTTGGTCAACTGAGAACACCAACGAAAGCTCAGCCACCAGGCTGACAACTGCAGCACCAAGGTCCTTTGAGAAGGCTGTTGCCCATGTGAAGGACAAAGAAATAAGGAAAGAAATATCCAAACCCTAGTAAATTTTTGGTGAACACTGTGAAACTCCTATCAGAGGAAAGAAGTGCTAATTTGTGCTTTTGAAAGAAGGTCTCATTTTCACTCCCTTAGCCTTTTTCTAAGACAACACCCATTGGATAACATGATAGAAGCAATCTTCTTGTCTCCTCAAACTACAGCCAACTACTCTAACTATCTCACCCACATAAAAACATATTGGGAATACCTTATCAGGTGCCGAAGAATTCAATTCCCTCTTCTCTGATCCTTAATGACAAAAAAGGTGTAATCTAATTCCTACTAGATAACCCACAGTTTTTTTTGTGTTTTTAATCCATGGAAAACTGGAAATAGGACTGAGAAATCTACAGCAATTTTTTTTCAGCCTTCAGGAAATAACTGGAACAGGTTGACCAGAGAGGTTGTGGAGTCTCCTACCCTGGAGATACTCAAAAGTTGTCTGGACATGACTCTCTGCAGTGTGCTCCAGGGGACACTGCCTGAGCAGGGAGATTGGGCTAGATGGTCTTCAGTGGTCCTTTCCAAACTTACCCATTCTGTAAATCTGTGTGATTCTGTGTAATCAGAGTACTCTCAGTATCCAATGGAGCAAGAAAGAGAAGGGATAACTTTTTTGGCAACTGTGATTTGATTTCAGTTTTTGAATTGGACATTTCAATTAGCTGCTTCTTCATCCTTTCCATGAACCCTTTTCAGTCACTAAGATGCACATTTACAACAATAAATTAACAAAATCAGTTAGAGAAAGTGCACCAGTTATCAGCTGAGTGACAATAGACCAACATTTTCCCCATTAAGCCATACTTTACATAGTTCATATATTGGTTTATTGCAACGTTTTACACAGACAGCCACAGGCCCTGGCTGAAATTCTTTGAGAGAAATCATGCTTCCTTCTCATTTAGTGGTAGAAGTAGTTCATATTTTCATGAAGTTATACAACTCGAGCCAAGACTGTGATATAGGAAGACCAAGAAAATTATATTGTGCTGACTGAAGGGACTAAATGATTCTTTACCCAACTAGGGTTGTTACAGCACAGTTTGTCTACAGAAAGTGTCAGCAACCTATATGGTCAAGTGACAGAATGTTTTAAAATTTACTTGGTTCACTGCAATTCCCCTGAAGGAAGTCTAGCAGTTACTCCAACAACACCAGGGATTGTCTATGCAAAATTCACCTGCACAATTTCAATACTGTAAAAATTAAACATTTGCTCTGGCTACTTATACTAGACATCTCCAGTCAGTGGAGAGAGGCAAGTATTTTGAAGAATCATCTTCATATTGTATGGACTGCCCTCAGTAGGCATGATCCTGTTGGTTCCAAAGGGCTTCTTGATAGCTATTTGAGACCAGATTCCTTACTATGCTTATGCTTTTAGAAGTTTCACTCAGGCTGTAATAAAGAGCATATTTATATAATATGCATGACATTTCTAAGTTGCCAAATGGAAATAAAATTTTATTTTTCACTGGTCTAACCTTTAACATTCACTGATGTGATCTATACACCATGAATAGTATTCTACTATGTTCTCTACTGTTTCAACGATACCATTGTCTGTTGTAATTGGTTTGGCATTGTTGTTTCCCACTGACGTAGTAAATCATTCAGCAGTTCTTTTGCTGGTTGCCCTTCCACATCAATGTAAGTAGCAGTATTAGGGAAATGTAGTGAGTTTCCAGTTTTAGGTTGTACATACAGGACTTGGTGAAAAATATTTCTGTTCTCTCTTACTCTGGTACATCCTTTAGGAGCGGGGGTTAAACTGTGTTGTTTTGCAGGACTATATGTATCTGCAGAAGGAAGCATTCAATGATTTTGTAGTTGTATATCTGATCTAATTTTACCTAATTTAACTTAAGGAAATAGGAAGTCCCATAATGACCTCTTATCCTTATCCTTAATTTTTTAGACAGGACTAAAAAGAGTCCTCTAGCTTCACAGCATGCTACAAAAACTGATTTATATTTTACAGAATTTTTAGCTGAACTTTCTACTTTTACTTCTAGAATTTCAATTCTCTCTTCACTTGTCCATTAAGTGTCTTGCTGTCATACATTTTGATGTAGAAAATGTCACATAAGTAAAAGAAAATGAGCATTTTATTAAGGTGACTGGAAAATGTGGCCTAGTGCTTACTGAAACAACAACTGGGAATCTCTGAAACCTCTTGCAACTCAAAACTACTTTTTCCCCCTTGGGGAATTCTCTTTAGAACTATAAGTTCAAGTTTCATCAAAGTAGTATTTATTTGTATAAAACTGTACACCAGATGTCTGCAACCAGGAAGCTTATAAAGTATTTTGTTGCCAATGTGACCCTGATGGTTTCAACAATTATAAACTGAAACAGGTCCGTTTACATAAGACTTTAGTGTTAAACTATATGCAAACAAAACTATGTGGACTCAGAGCCTCTAAGACAGACACATCCAGTTTCACAAATATTCCAGCAAATGAAATCTTAGAACTTGTAATCTACTAAGTATAGCACAAAGAACATGAAAATCACGATGCAGTAGTACTTAGCACTTATATATAGCACTTTACATCTTCAAAGTACTGTGCTAACAATATCTAATTAATCCTCCTCAACTAATTAATCCTTTCCAGATCAGGAAGCTGAGACACATTAATTACAATTATTATTTATGTACTTATATAGCACCATAGGTGTGCATGCCACTTTACAGACTTATAGACCAGTCCCTCACTATTATAAGCAGCTAAAATTTGTGTTTAATACTAATAGGAGAAACTCATGGTATGCAATATTTGGAGGGAAGACTTTCCCTGGAAAAGTTGACAACTGTACACCAGATTCTGCCATCAGATTTGTCTGTAAGAAAACATGGTGAGAGACAGCTGAATATAAGGAGCTATACTGTCATTTTTTTGGTGCTTTTAAAAAATTATTTTTAACAAAAAAACCCCAGACTGTTGTGCATGAATTGTTTTTCAAGAAGATTCAGAACATGTCCAAGCCTCTCAATGCATGACTTATCAATAGCATCAACTATTACGAATAGTATCTATGATGTTGGTCTTATATTGTGTGTCTTACCCATTATGAAGAATGGAGAGGATCCTGAAACAAGGAATGGCTCCATTTTGTGGACAAAATATTTAAATGCTTATGTTTGCAATTCCTTTCTAAAAGATGGTCAACTGCTTCAGATTTTGGGTTATTTTACTGGAGACCTAGTTCTATTCATAGTGCATAATTTCTCAGTGTGGCATAAAACAGAGTTTATAAGTGAGATTATTGATCATTACGTTAAAAATTACTTAATCCGTAGCATGAGTGCTTAAGTAGAAGTAAGATTAAAATTAATGATTCCCTGGTTCCCAGTCCATTGCACATTCCCTTAGATGACGGAATATTATGGGGAAAATAGAGAATATTTTAATGATGATCAGAGTGTGACCTATATCCCCATTCAGTTTCTATCCTATCCAGACAGTCCTTGCTACTAGCAGGACACCATGCAAAGAAGTTCAAGGACTTTGGCAGGAATAAGCTCTAGTAACCAAACCTTATTCAGGAAAAATAATTGTTAGCAACTTGCAAGCTGGTTCAAATCTGAGCGGATTGCTCCTTGTAGAGCAATAGGTTGCTATAATAAACGTAGGACAAAAATCCCTTCAATGTATTATGGATGGTCTAAAAATGTCTTCAGAAACAGTCAGAAAAATGCATGCAAGGGAAAATATTTTTTAGTCTGAATATGTACACTCATATCACATCCTGTGATTTTTTGCTACATTTTAATCTCAGACTTCAAGTCTGTATTTGATGTAGTTCTATGAAATTCTTCATATCAAGTGGATGGAATAAATCTTGTTTTTTAGAATTTCCTAGACTGAGGGGGTTAGAAAGTATATGGCTCAGTCCTCAACGAATACGTTGTAGCAAAAAAATTGGAAAAACTTTGGATTTTTATGTTTGTGTATTACATATTCACTACCCTAAATTATTCACCACAGTTTTTCTGACAACAATTCAGAAGCCACTCATCTTAAATATAGGAAAATGGAATTCAACTTCTGAGCCAGTTAGCTGGGACTAGCTGTGCTGCTTCTACGTTATAGCTCTTGACCAAAAGTGAAGAACATATTTTGTTGTTTTTTTTCTCCATAGCTGAAACTGTAAGGCTTATTTAGGTAGGGAGAATGTAATTTCCTGAACTGGCATTTGCCCAATATATGTGGTTTGACCTCCTTCTAATGGAGATTTGTTTATTTAAAGTAGCAGGGCACAATCAAAGTGTATTTTCAGAGGAAGAGGTGAGAAAGTGAAAACAGGGAGCACCAATAAAGAGTTCTAGTCAGGAATAAAACACCTAAAAGTGTATTGAAACAGTGTTCTGCAGTGCTTCAATTAATCCCAGGCTGGTTTAACTCATGCAACTGGTACTTACAAGACAAATAATATGAGCTGACGCCAACCAGTCTCACGTTTTCATTAGGATAAGCCATTATTATAGAGTGCTTCAGATATATTGAGTGACAGTGAACTTTCTGCACTCAGGGTGTTGTGGTGCAGGGCTTAGTCTTCCCATGGGCTCAGGCACCTAGGCTTAAGCCTTGCTTTAGGCGTGTGCAGAACCTCCACCACCAAGTGAGGTATAAATGAGTAGCAGAATGTCTGCCAAGCAAGTGAGGTATAAATGAGTAGCAGTTTATTGAGGCTGTGAGTAAGTGTATGAGTGTCACTGGTTAGTTAAATGGGAATGCCTTAAATATTGGAGTGTGATAGGCAACTTTGGGTTGGACTGAAGGTGACCTCCAGGCTTCCAAGGCACCCAGCTTGGGGAAAATCCCAGCACCTACTACTTTAACCCATAATGTTTCAACACACTCAGATGAAATCTATTTTCCTCTGGCTTTTCATGGACCTAATTCAAAGTTCAGCAATACTTTTGCTTTCATGAACTTTCTGAAAGACTGAGAGAACCAAGGCTAAGGAATGCACAAATACTCCTTCCCAACTTCTCTGTGACCAGGAGCTGAATATACAAGTGGCTTTTACCATTATCAGGAATGAAAGTCCTTATTAATTCCTTCAGTCAACAATGTACATGTGTTACTGTTATTGCATACCATTAGTGATAGTATTCCAATATAAGAATTCTCACCAGTCCTAGTCATAGATCACGTTAATCTGGCTGTGCACTGATTATTGTTTTGTTATTTAAGCTTTCAGAAAGCAACCAGCTACAGCAGGATGAATTTCACTGCAAATGTGTGAACAAACTGAAAGACACAAAAGGAAATGCTGAATATAGATTAGTGCAGGAACTGAGAGATAACTTTACTTTAGTCAGTGACTATCTGGTTATCTATCAAGAATTTGGAGCACTGTATCTACTGACATCTGAAAGTGGAAGAATTGTATGGAGCATTACCGGAATTTGTAGGAGATCTGGAAGACAAAATAGTGTGCAAAACTGGATATTGCAGTGAGATTAGACTGGTGGCTGCAGGACAGGTGCAGAAGACTGGGAGATGGAGAGAAATGACCAAGTTAGAACTGTAAGGAAGAGAACAGCCATTACTGAGTTGTATAATTAAAGGTGATAGAACCATCAGAGAAGGAAGAAGTCCCCAACCATATGTTTAGGGTGATGTAAGATTGATAGAATGAAAAGAAAAAGGCACAAGAAAACAGGTCAACTTTAACTTGTTCTTGCAACCAGTGCAGTGTAATGTTTCAAGGCAAAATATCTAAAGGTGGACCTCTCTTGCCACCAGTCAATTATCTGAATAAAGGCAACTCATTCACTCCAGAGGAGTTATATCAATAAAAAGGAGAAATGAGGAAAGAAAAGGGTTAGATATTAGATAGAAATTCTTTACAGAGAGGGTAATCAGCCATTGGAATGGGCTGCCCAGGGAAGTGGTGGATTCTCCGTTCCTGGAGGTTTTTGAGATGAGGTTGGATGTGGCACTTAGTGCCATAGTCTAGTAACCGTGGTGGTGTTGGATCAAGGGTTGAACTTGATGATCTCAGAGGTCCTTTCCAACCCATCTGATTCTATGATTCTATGATTCTATGAAAAGGAATTTCTGAGGGTTGGATTTTTTCTGAGAATCTGCTCCTTTTTTCAGCTGTCAGTCATGAGTTGTATATGAGAATTTTAAGAATATATGGGCAAGACGACGCTCTGTAGATGTCAAGTGGAAGCAAGAGTTTACGTTGTTGCTTTCTGCCTCCTTTCCTCTCCTCTCTCTTCCTCTCCATTCCTCCCTTTCTCCCACTTCCTCCCTCTTCCCTTCCTGTCTTCCTCATTTCCTTTCTTTTCCTTTCACTATAAGCTCACACAGTGGAGTTTTTGAACTGCATGGCAACATATCATCAAAAGCAGCAAGCTTGGAGGCAGTGCTCAGGTCATTCTCCCAACCTGCTCAGTGAAACCTGCTAGTTCCTGTGCACTGCTTGCTGACAGTAGCTGATTCTTTGTTGATAAAAAAGGGTCAACATTTATAATCAGATTTGTGCTATTCCTTGCCATGATCAAAAGGAGGAGGTTCCCTCTTCCTTCATTTGAAATCTTTACTGAAGTACACAGTCAGCAAACCTCCCTACTAAGTGCCTCTGCAATTGTTATGGGTTTGCAGATTTTTTTCTTTCCTCACGCACCTCTGCCAACTTAATAAAGACTGAAGCTGTGGGTTCCTATCAAAGCTCATGCAGCAATGAAGCTAAAAGGAAGATCCTTTCTCTGCATAATTCCAATATTGATGAATTAAGGCCTAAAACGCCTTTTTGTATTTCAAAAAGCATTCAGAGTCCATGCTTAAAATCGAGATTAGCTCCATCAAGAAGCAGTAAATTCAGCAATAAGATTTAATCTCTGTGACACTCAAAAGACAAGATTCAATTATATTCTGTGATCTTAATTGAATTACAACCCCCCCCCAAAAGTAATGACATTATTTTATATTTTCCCCAAGCCCAGCTTCCTTGGACTGAAAAGAATTAAATAAGCCATGGTTTGAGAAAAATATGTTTGTTTTCACTGCCTAATAATTCACAGCTTTGAGGAGAAGCTAATATCCTTTAAGTAAAAGACTAATATCTATCTCTGGAAGTGCTTTTTTTGACCCATCTGGTTTGTCAGAAAAGTCTCCTACCTCTGATATTTATACAATATCATGCAAATGTCAAAATCTGAATGTCATCTTCAAAGACCCTTTTATGTCAGGCAACCCCTTTATAGGGAAAAAATAAACAATTTTATGTATGCATGCTTGATGCCAGTCCAATTAATAAAAGCCTTTTTTGCTATGCTTGGCTACAAGCAAGTTTCTCTTTTGAAAATGAACAGAGGGAGAATGAGATAAAAGGTCTGTATTGTTTCCTTGCAAATTTTACAGTTTCATTTTTAATTTGTGTTTGGATGTGAGGATCTTGGTGCAGATGGTGTGATAGTCCACAGTATGTTCTGAGAACCTGAAATGATAACAAAGATATGCAAATTGAGAGGATGCTTTGGATGAAAGCCAGGATATCCAATTTCACAATAGCTGAAAACAAATTGATGTGCCCAGTAAACTACACAGAGTAGCACTAGGAAATGTAGCAGTGCCAAAACAAATTATATTAATGACCTGAGCATTTTGTTGAATTCTATTGGCTAGCTTAATGTTGGTTACATTTGTCTGTGTTGGCACTTCATTTACTGCGCAAAACAACTTTTGTAAATGAAAAAAAAAAAAACAACAAAAAAGGAAGCACTTAATGAAAAATCAATCTTGGTAATTACAGAATAAAGTTATATAGGAATTATTTTTGCATCTGAGAAATGCCCATCTAGTCGAAAAAGTAGATAATCTTGAAATTCAGAAATGAGATTTGGAATTATTCCTATGAGGAAACACAAATCTCATCCCCTTTAATGTTTCAAGCTAAATCAACATTACGTTTAGTATTGACAAAACAAATTATATATTTCTGTTATTTGATAGAGAAACATAAAGGAGTTGTTTTCAAAGAAAATATATCAGTGTAAAGTCACCATCTGAAATACTTCTGAAACAGTAACATTATTCACATTTTTGCTAGTGTTAAAATGAGAACCTGAGCCCTTGGCTGTCACTTCTGTCTTCCCCTCCTCCTTCCTTTAAATGAAAGATTCCTGTCTCCAAGTGAATCACATTAGACAGACTTTAAAAAATTGTTCCTCTCCTAAACTATGCTTAAATAGATGAGAAAAAAAAGTCTGTCACGAATATTTGTAGATTGACTGTCCCTTAACAGTTCATATATTTTTATGTGAATATCTTCCTTCTATTTAGAATACATAGTTAAAGACACTTTCGGTTTTCATAAAATCATATAGTCACAATGCCATGAATTGAATACACCTTTCACTTATTTCAGTACTCGGTACTGAATAATATATTTGAACTACCTAGATCCATAATCTGAATATTTATAAAGCCTGATTTTGGATTTGATTCTAAACAGATGAAAATTTTTTATTTACAAATACCATAAATCAGTAGTGGAGAAAAGAAACTGAGTTTTGATGTTCTTCCCCTGCAGTCAATAGTCTGCCTCCCCAGCTGGCACAAGAATACTGGGGTTTCAATGAAGAGATACATTCAGACATTCAGACACCAGTGAACTACATAGTTTGTTTTCATTTCCAGAAACACCACTAATCCTTGGTTCACCTAAGAAAATCTAGGGCATTTTATAAAATACTAAATCAAAATAAAAATAATGGCAGATGCACACCCCATCTCCCCCACTTTGTATACTACTGTAACTTAAAGGTGATATGAATTGGTATCATATATTAAAATGAGAGGCTGTTACTTATTGCTTGTAACTTTATTTTAATCTCTTACAAGAATGAAAACAAATACTGTCAGGGAATTCACTAAACTTTGACTATGAAGACAATGCGCCTCAAGTCTTCAATGTCACCTATTGTAGATACACTTATATTTGTCCTAGTGCCACAAAACTGTTCTTGGGAAAAAACCCTTCCAGCCATATTTTGCACTTTTGCTGACTTTAGCCTTCCTTATGCAGAATCTGTAAGTGAAAAGTAGGTACTTCAAGACAATGTCTATACTCTAGTCACAGTTATTGCAATTTCACAGATAAGGATAGAACAGACCTGCACAAAACAAACGCATAAACAAACAAAGAAATCCACCTTTCCACCCGTCATACAATAAAAAAAAAAAAAATGATTGAAACCCCTTTGGTACAAGCTTTTTCCTTTCATATTCTGTTTCTTCTTCAAAGATCTCAAAACTTAAATCCAGAAGGATCTTTACAGATGAATTTGCCCTGGCTGACAGAGAGAAATGTTTCAGTAAGTCCTGCAACCCACTCCTGCACTTGGCCTAAGATGTGGGAGATTTGTTATGGGAAAAAATGGATGTGGTGTTATGGTCATTCAAAGTGGAATGAGGTGGATTGGGTAAAAAGAACTGAGAAGAAGGGAGAAGGGCAAGTAAGGTCTCATTGGTCCTAAGGAACTTACACAGAAAACACAGCCCAGGTGGATAGCTCCTAGAACAACACTTTTGGGGAGTCTGTCGTTGAAGTTGATAGAGGTTATTTGCCTCTTTTTTTTACATGTGTAAAAGGCCTCATGGCCTCCCCTTCAGAAAAAAACCTCCATCCCTGTGAGAGGGTAGCAATCACATACCCCTCCAAAAAAAATTTGTGCGAACGACCCACATCTGTTCCTTAAGCCTTCTCCTCTGCTTGTGGTAACAGGAGGAGGTGATCTGGTTCTGTGATGTTTATCTCGTCCAGCATTCAGAATGATTCACTGAGTGAACATGGAAGATTTTAAAAGGTAGGATAAAGGTTTCTTTACTTGGTGGCATGTGCTGCATGAAAATGTCAAAGTTTCCTCTCAGCAGATTGGACAGGGGAGATGATAACACAGGTCCCCCTAGGAAGTCTCTGTAGGTAGGCTCACATGACTGATCTGGAGAGATGGAAGACAAATTAGGGTGGTTTTTTTTTTTTGAAAAACACCTCAAGAAAAATGCACACACTCTGTTTAGCACTAATTGTATTTTTAAGGCCCATGTCTCTGTTTATTTTGCTTTTCCATTTATCACACCAAGAGTTTGTGTTCTCCAGAGTGTATCTGTGCAAAGGAAGAAGTGGAATAAAGGGAATGGAATTTATAAGCTTTAATGTAGTTCACCACTTCTTGTGCAATTGTGGGTTTTAGTAAAGAAAGCCACGAAGTGTAAATCTACTCTTTGCTTACAAAAGTGCTAGGGTTACCTGGCACTGGCAACAATGCAGAGTCCCACGTCCTGCTTTAGGATCGGCTTGGCAAAGTGGGGCTGCATCAGAGGTGTAGGCACTGCCTAGGGGGCAGGTCTGCAAGACCTCCCTGTGCAGCAGATTACACCTAAGTGCTACCGGGACCTGCCCCTGTTGCAGAAGGTGAACATCAAAGGGCAGGTCCTGCCACAGCTGGTGGAGAAATGTCTGCTCCCCACCACAGGCATGAAATCAGGTCAGAGAGTGACAGCCTCAGCTCAGACAGTCCCTGCTCTGCAGTGGCAGGCTGGAAAACCCAGGCTTTCAGTGGAAAACTGGGAGCAGCTCCTTCTTGCATGAAATGTGTAATGTCTCTTTTTAGCTGCACACTCTCAAGCCTGAGGTGCTTGTTCCAAACACTCCCATCTCCCACTGATTTCATTCCTCTGCGTTACTCCCACACTCTCCTCAGTAGGTGTGCAGTGCTGTGCCATTTATATGTTGCACACAATGTGTCTGAGAGAATAAGTTTAGCTTTTCTGATTAGGCACCATGCTATTTTAAAAACCTTTTTTCCATAGCAAGTTGAAGGTGTAAGTGTGAACTTGACACACATTTGTCAAAGGAAATAATAATAATAATAAAATCCTCACAAAGCAATTAATAGCTTTTATTAACTGATGTATCTATGTAACAGCAAAGTATAGGTTTTAGATGAGCCTGGAAAATGACCCTTGGTAAAAACCTTGCTAAAAGGAATACCTTGGAGCTGTCCATCAGTTGCACAGACGCACACAAATCCTGAGCAGCGAGGCAATGTACTCTCCGTCTTCATGCATAATACATACAAAATAGGTGAAGTGGTATGTAAAGTGAATTTTAATTGGTTATAATTGTCATTTCATTTAGTAAAGTATTGTCTGGAGACCAGGATATCAATTAGCACTCTATGGACTCTGTTACTTATGAAAATATGCATATATAGAGATGATATGCTCTAGCAGCAGATATACTTTAATTAAGAAAGTGGTACAGTAAATTAAAGACCTTTAAAGTATTAATTAATTGGTGTATAGATCAGTTCTGAGTTTCAACTTGCTAAAGTTAGAATCACTGTACCTGATTTAAATGAGATGAGAAATAAATGTGCATTCTGTGTTGTTACTAGCTTTTTAAAGGTACTCATTGCCAGAACCATGTTAGCTTAAAGATTAAATAAATTTATCTCTTCTCTATACAGCACTTAAGTTTTATCTTAAGTTCGAGCTGTTTAAGGTTATAATTTTTTCATACTAAAATATCAACCAGAAGTGTTTTGTCAGGAGTCTTATCCTGCTCTTTGTGTATATGTCCTTCATATCCCTTGTTATTAATAAACACCTTGGCATTATTAAGCTATAGAGAAGTGACTGATGTATTCCACATTATTATTAAGTTGTTCGTAACCCAGGAGGTATGTTGGTTTGTTTTTTTTACCTTCTTCTTCTCCTTTTCCATGGGGGATGAAGAGGGACCTGTCCCTTTTTAACCACTTGCTCTGAATGACTTTTATACCCAATATAAGTGAGAAAAGAGGATGAATGTCACTTCTCTTCTCTTTCTCCTCCTGTCGATGCATACTCCTTCTTTTGATTGACAGCTACTAATAACCTTCCTGCCCTAAGTGCCATGGAGACACTTTATTAGGACAAACAGCCAAGGAAATCTAGGAATGAAGCCAAGCCTGCAGTGAGTTATTATCGGGCTTGTATTTATCTCAGCTTTGTAATTTTTTTCATGTGATATGCAAATCCTGAAATAGATCTTCCTCTGTTGAAGGACAGGTCCCTCTGTTAATTGATCCACTGAGATTCAGCCTAACCTCTTTTAGCTATCAGCCAGGGAAACAGGCTACATAAAAGAGACTCAGTGCTGTATACAGTTCACATAAATTCACTGTGCATTCTACAAGGAAAACTTCCTCACAGAAAATGCATTTTTAGTTCCTGAACATATTTTACATATCAGTGTTATCTGCATAACAGATCAAACTGATTTGTTTATTTGTTTATTAGATATGTATGAGGGTACACTCTTATAATCAAATGTGATTTTAGATGGAGCTTACTTTCTTCTGGAATTATACACCACAAACATGTATTGTAAAAACACATTAAATGAAATTCAGACATAATGAAAATGCATTTGTTCACAACCACCATTAAAAAAAAAAGCTACATTACAGAAACACTTTATTACTGAGCAATTTGACTGTTTGGGAATTAGCAACACAGGTGCATCTCCCACATGCCTTGAGATTCTGCAAACATTTCTTGTTTCTTTGTGGAGATTTGTAGCACTGACCAAATAGGTTTTTAATAGCATATTAATAACAGAAGCAGGATGGATTTACTTCTGCTTTGTCATTCTATAGATATAGGTCCATTTAATAAGCAATTTATTTGACAGAGAGCAGAATTGGTAACAAAGGAAAATGTTCATGGGAAGACTAATAACAATAACAATCATAGTAATACCAAAGAGTCCAGAATGAAAAGGGATCAGGTTTAAAAATGATATTATTTTTAGATTTCCATAGCATATCTCAGCCACAATAATCCCAAAGATCTTCATACACCCCTCATTTAGTGACACCAGTACAAGTATAGCTATCACTGAGACAGGGGAAGAAATCCCCAAGAAGGGGCAAATTTGGAGCTGGGTTCACACTCTGCTGAGTGAACTGGCATCAATAATGCTCATGCAGTGTGGACCAGCTTTCATTCTGACACCTTGTCTGAACCACCACAACATGAAATACAGGGCAAATCTATTACCGAAACCTTCCCAGTTTCTCAACCTGAGAGACAGAGCGATGTGCAGTAATGAGATGTGAAGCATGAAAGCCTGCACTCTAAACCCAGTTCTGCCCGCCAAATTATGTCATGGCCTTGAGCAAGTCATTTCACCTCTACTACTTTAAAATGAGGATGATAAACCTTACAAGGCTCAGTCTGTGATTCTAACTCTGTACTTGGTGTTTGTAAAATGTTTTCCATATGTGAAATACTTATGCAGGTATGAATAATTTTGTGAGTAAAACCATAGTACCTGGACTGGGAAGCTCCTGAAGGGGTGGGGTTATTAGTGTTGGCAAGGATGCAAGGGAATCTGCACTTCAACTTAGTTAGAACCCAGACCTTTACTAACACTGAAAATTGTAATTTCCACAGCCAAATTTCATGCCTTGTTCCAGTGTCTCCAGTGAGGTAATGAGAGAACCTAGACAGGAATACTTTTACATGTTAAGCAGCTGAGATCTAGAATCCATGTGCAACAACAGCACTTTTGGACATGTTTGATTCCTGCTAACTTTAGTCACAGTATGACCCATGCTTATAGCTGATGTATTTAGGGCTGACAATGGTGGAGAACACCAAAACTGAGCTTTGAAACTACCGCGCTATTTTGTAGTTTCAGAAGTATTTTTGAACTTTAATGTGCTGTTGAAAGTCTAGCTTTTCTGAACAACGTGATTTAGAGATGGATTTTACAAGCTGAGCTAACTCCTGCTAAACTGCTTTATTCTTTCCATCTGTCCTCAAAGAATTTTCCATCAATTATTGTGTAGAAGTGAATTCACCACACAAAGCTTTGGTTTGCAAACCTCCGTTGCCTCTAAGTCATATATCTGCGGTGTCTTGGCAGCTCTAGATAAAATGTCTTTAAATAATAAATATTAAACATTAAATATGGCACTACAGCTTGAATGATGTTAAATAATCATGGATTTTGCAGATGATTACCAAAGTGATATTGCAGAAGTTTACTGCTTTGTATTTTCTGGCTGAGGTCATTGTGAGTAATGAAGACGTGAAATAAAATTACCACTCAGTCTTCTTAAGATTTCTTCCTCTTTTTCTTCTCTGCTAATTTCACTCTTCCATTTCCTTTTTGGTCTTTTGCACAATGTTGTGCTAACAGTTTGAAGGAAGTGTCTAGCAAACGACATCACTTCAGGGGCTAGGGCTCTGCGGAGGAGCAAATCCATCAACATAGGATTTTACAAGATTTTAGAGAAAGGATGGAGGGGGGTATTTCAGTGAAAATGTTCATGTGGCATTAATTACTACATAGTAGGATTTAGAAGATTTTCCTTAAAAAAAAAAAAAAAGAGTTTTGCTAGTAGATTTTGAATCTACTGGTTTTTGACATAAAAATTAACCATAGAGAAGAGAGAGCAGAGAATTTCTCTGAAGAAGTGTGCTTTGAAAACAAGCTTTTCTTTCTGTGACTTTTGTTTTGTTTGAGTAAAATTTATCCAGCTGAAATAGGCTATGTTTTTGTGCTTAAAATCGGAAATTTTTTTTTGGAAGACATTCTTTTTCAAGTATGAAATGACAGTAAAAGGCAAACATCTCACATTCTGAGGAATTTTTAATTTAGCTGGGTTTTTTTGTACAGATATATCAGGACAAGCAAATAAGATTTCAGCTAAAAAAAGGTATACAAGTAGAAAGTTGGGGTCTTAGCAGACAGAGACGTCATAGTATATGTACTACAATAGTGCTGAAAGGCTACTCTAGGAATGTATATTTTGGTATGTTAGATGTTACAAAAACAAGAAATTAATAGAGTTTCCCAGGTTGATTCTCTGGGAAAGGTGATTTATATATGCAATTGTTGTGTGAGAGAGTAGGGCTGATTCTTTTAGTTCTCTTTTTAGTATTTTATTTGTTGTAAATTTTGTTGCTCACATAATCTGTGACAGTTGTAAAAGACAGACAGTGATTTTCTCTCTCTCTCCCTCCTTTCCTCTCTGTTATGTAGATAAAATGACCTACCTTCTGTATATACACACATACACATACATGTATATGTATGTATTTATATATAGACATACTTATATTTGTGCAGATATTTGATATTGTCAATATCAAGTGCAAAACTTACATTCAATCTTTAATAACGTGGTGGGGCATTTTGAAAACAGTTGGCAAGGCTCTCCTTACTTCTCTGGTATCACAATTAAGACAGTTAAGTTAAATGTTTTGGGAATAGCTTCTTAAGTAGTGAATAAATGAAAGAATATTATGACAAAACAGTGCTGCTTTTGGAAACCTACTTATAAATAAGATGTGCTAATTTTGATTAATCAGGTTAGTTAGAGGCTATAAGTACATAACAACTTCTAGGAGAGATTAACATCTGAAAAATCACTTTTTCTGGAAATGGTAAACCTCACTGATTTTACATTTGTTTTAGTCGACAGGTAGAGAGCTGGGCAGGGATGCATCATAACACCATCTGAGCTGGCCTGCGAGGGTAGTTTTATCGTTATTGGCTTCAAACCCAAGGCAATGCCAAGGTAAAAGGTAGCACAATTTAATCTGACCAAAGCAAAACATAGTGTACTTTTTTATTGATACTACCTTTTATTTTATATCTACTCACAATAATCTGAGAACAAGGAAACTGCAGGGAAAAAAAAAGGCTCTTTTAAAACCCAGGACATCACAATAAGACTAGTAAGCTTTCCTTAGTGGACAAAGTGAAAGCGAAATGTTCTAATCCTTAAAGTGGGAGGAAGCAAAGGTTTCTCAAAGTCAGGGCAATACAGCAGGTGACAGAGAGCACATAGCCTACAGGCACATCTATAGGCCATTCCCAGTTTCCTTGCATATGCTGTTAAAAGGATGTATTATCCTGAGGCAAAGTTACACTGAAAGAGTTAAAAACCACTTTAGAACATCAGATGTCATGTCACAGTGCTTCAGAAACACTGCTGAAGTGTTGCAATTCCTATAAAGCTTTTTCTTCACCTTGTTTATTTTACCTAAGAAATCATGCGTAAGCCTGATCCAAAACCTGACTCAATCCTCAGCACTTCTCCCTGTTTGTTTTTTTTTTTTTTAAATATTATTTTCTTTTAGCCCTTTCATCAATAAGCTGTAGACTAGGCCAAATAAATTTATTATCCCAAATTGAAAAACATTGAAATTATGAAAATGGCCTCTCAGATCAGGAGTAACTGTGGCCAGTTATCTAGCAGTTGAAGATTGGCATAAGTTCATGAATTGATAGCACTATAGTGATTTACGCCATCAAAGATGCTGTCAAAAGATCTTTGGGGGATAAAGGAAGAAAAACTAAATATAAAAAATAAGCACATAAGCCAAAAAGGAAAATGATCAGCATTTTCACAAATCTGCAATATATAAAAAGACACACAGAGTCTCTTGATTTGAAACAAAAAAGAAATTACAAACATTAATCTAACATTTGAACTACTATAACTGACAACAGTGCTAAAATAGGAAAGTGAACAAAAACTCTTGTTTATATTAGGATAGTATGACCCAAGACCTTTCTCTGCCCTTTGAGAGCATCTCTGTATAAGCAGCTAGTCAGGAGTCTAGCTGAAAGAGCTGTGAGGAAACAGGCTAGTCTTATAGACTGTCTCTCAAAAATAGGCAGGAACAAGTTTTGGATTTAAAATACAATAGAATCTGTCAGAGGGGAAACTAAAAAAAAATATTTAGTCTCTGTTTGCACATGCATTGTACAATCTCATGCAAGCTGGCAAGAAAAAAAGGAATGTTCTAGGTGTCTGAGCCTGGGAGCAGTTGCTCTTGCAAGAACAAGGCAAAGCTGAGTTCTATCACTATTCACCTTCCAAGAACAGAGGAAACCAGGTTGCTAGTCCAGGAGGACAGGCTACAGAGGAACAGGTACCTGCAGCAATTGTTGCTTAGACCTGACCCCTCAACAGAGGGGAGACCTCATCACAGTCTACAACTTCCTTGTAACAGAAGTAGAGGGACGAGCACTGATCTCTTCTCTGTGGTGACCGGCTCCCCACAGAAGTGGTCACAGCACCAAGCCTGTCAGAGTTCGAGAAGTGCCTGAACGATACTCCCAGGCACATGGTGTCACTCCTGGGGATGGTCCTGGGCTAAGGGTTGGACTCTAAGATCCCTGTGGTCCCTTCCAATGCAGCATGTTCTGTGATTCTTTCCAGGCTGACTGACTAATTCCCGACCCTAGTGATTTGTACTGATGTAGTGCAGAGCTCATAGTTATGTACAGAATGCACTGTCACACCCAGTTAGCCAAATCACAGTGGTCACTCCAGGCTCTTTGCCGAGAAGAATTTGTCTATTTGTTACCTTACGGCTTTTGCCAGACAGAGTTTTCAGCCTGGAAAGGAGCAGGGAGGAACATCCATCCAGGGCTATACGGCCTTAGGCATCATAGAATCATTTAGGGTAGAAAGGCCTTTAAGACCATTTGAGCCCAACTGTAAACCTAACAATGAATGGAAGTTGCATTCACCAGAGGTCAGTTAATATTTCCTGTGGAAATGACCTTGTGGACAGGTCCTCTAGTTGCTTATATACGGACAGAAAATGAGAATAAGGCTCTTTGAAAATGTCCTCCCACACACAGGCCTATTTGAAGGTGGTCTAACTTGGACAAATAGCATCTTTGCTGACACAGTTAATGTCAACTCTAAAAGCCCTATTTAACATTAAGACGTGAACATCTGGCCCATTATACAGATGTTAACTGGAGTGAAACCATTATGTACATTCGGAATAAATAGTCTACTGTTGTCACAGAGTAACAGCATTTGATTTTTAACAGCCTGAATTCTTTCAGGTTGACCCTTTCCTCAGAACTTTTTCCCAAATATTAACAATCCCTTGTACAGTTCCCAAGAGTATCTCTTCTGTATAATATATAACTTGTTTAATTTAAGTTTTTTCACTCCACACACCAACCTTAAATTGTTTTTTCATCTGCTGCTGCATCCATCTTGTTCATCTCAGTAACCATAAACAGCAGAACCTGAAATACAAGTATGTTTCTACAGCAAGGTAGGAATCCCTCTGGCTTATCTGACACTTTCCATGTTGGCTCATCCTAGCTATCATATACTGAAACTGTCAGAAATCACAGCAAGGCCCAAATATACACAGCTTCTCCTATGCTGGACCCCTATCAAGCCATGATTACTGTCATGAACTGGATGAGTTATAAAAGAGAGGAAGGATTGTTGGGTTATGTTACAAATAACATATCTGTCAGTGAAGTGAAAGGCATGCCACATCCAAAAAGGTAATGTATGACATGTTTTTCACTTCACCAGGAGGGACAGAGGAACAAATAAACTGCATTTCAGATGTCTCATCTTCCCCTCACAATTTATCTAAGCAATTTCCTTGCTATTGTTTTCCATGAGGTGCTCCAATCAACACAGAAATTGTATTTTAGTGTATTTATAAAATGTAACGTGTTGTCTCATTTGCAGTTCTCACCTTTGAAAAAATACAAGTGAGGAAAAGCTAATATAAACAAATGAATCTCTTGTTGTTAATGGAGTCTACAATGAGTCCCACCCTAAATCTGAGCACTGCAGAACTGGTGAGGGAGGAGTTTTTAGAACATTGAAGCGTGGTTGCACATTTCAGACACTCCTGGCACCATAAAAAATATCTCAGTCTTGTGGTAAGAAACTTGTATCATCTCAAGGGCTGTTACACCTGTGGACAGTTTATTCGCAAGCCCACTCACCATCTTCTCTTATTTTGCCCCTCCATTTTTATCCCCACCCTCCTTAGCACAGTTTGCATACTTTTTTTTTTTTTTAACTTGAAAAGCAATTTAGTTATCTTTGTACCTTAGATGTGTTACTAACTTTCCTCAAAATATTCTGTACAACCGTATTCATAATTGAATAATATAGATTTCACTTGAGAGGACCAGAGACAGATGGTTTGTTTTCAAACCGTTTCTGAAATACAAGTGCTACTGTGGGTAGAGAGCTATGATTTGGAATCTGCAAGAACCCAGTTCTGATCCATGGTTTGTGTGCTCTGTTTGGTAACTGCCTTGCTGATTGTAGCAACTTATTAATTCTGAAAATGATATACTGCTGTCGAGTCAAAGGAAATTATGAAATGAGACAGAAATATAGCAGCTCAATAATACCTCCATAATAAATGTTTCACACTGAATTCCATTATAAATGTCATATTCACTCTTATGGCTTTGCATAGGAGCAAATTTCATGATTACTGCCAGGGTACAAGGAGAAAAGTTTCTGGCAAATATGCAGGCCATTTATCATAACATACTCAAGGTATGGAGGATAACAAAACTATACCAGAACACTGGGTTGCTAATGACTAGAAAGGATTCTAAAAAATGAGCAAAGAAACAAACTGATCTGAAAAAAATACCAACCCCCCATTTTTTTAAAGTATCACTCTACAGGTAGCTTTTCCTAGATAATTACTTTGATCATGCATCAACACAGCCATATTTATTTTTTGTGGGGGAATTAATTTAACTGAACACTATAGAAATTCAACCTGGGATCTCTTTAAGCACGTTAAAAAGAACTAAGAACACAAAATGTGCAATTCATCTAATTCTAAGGTAGACATTGCAACAAGTCAGGTGACTCACCACAGTTATCTGTAGTCTGGGTAGCCAGATAAATTCGATGTGGATTTGTGCCCCAAACGAGTAATGCGTGAGCCTACCTTCTGTACTGGGGCTGAGTTTGGTGTACATGGACATTGAGAACTGCCATGCTCATAGGGTCTTTCCTCACTACAGTGCAATTCAGCCTACAATATAGGTCATAATCTCTACATTTTTCTCTTCTCATCAACCTACAATTTCTGCGCACCTGCACTTCAAATATCTAATGACCACTTATGGTCAAACATCCCCAGTGCAAGAGGTATCAGGAGAACCTTGTACATGGCTGGGAACTTCCAACAGGCAGCTAAAAAGAGAAAGGACCACATATGAGGTCCAAGGAGTCTGTTACTGTGGGAGCAATCAGTACTAGAAAGTTTGAAGTTACCAGAGCTGCCTTTCACCGCCTTTCTCACACCCACAGGCTAGGAAATAACTAGTAGTGTTGGCAACAGTCCTGAAAACTGCTGGCTGACTATTGATGATTTCAGTATTTTAAACATCAGTTTCTGCTTAATGAGGATCCAATTTCTGTATTTACACCTGGTAACTGTTTGACATTGCCTGTATTCAATCAGAGCAAATTAAATCTCCCTGCTTTAGACAAAGACACCTTAGCCATTTCAGGTAGGATTCATATGTCCATCTGTGGCCATCTAGAGTGTACTCAGCCTCAGTGGGTAGCAACTTTATACTCCTCCATCTATAAGTGGAGGGAGAAAGAGAGAGAGATTGTTAGTGCTTGATTTGTTATCCTAGAAAACCACCTTCATATGGGATAAATTGTCTTCATGTCATTGAAGGTAAAAGAGACTTGGATACTCACTTCAGCTGATGCCTGCAGCTGGCTACAAATCAGAGGCTGGTGTCAGAGAGGATGAATCCTACCCCAGAAATGCTGATGATCTCTCAAAAACCTTAGGAAGACAAAGGATTCCCAGAGAAAATTATATTGTTCTCTGGAGCTGTTGAAAATGAAGCACCATGTGCTGACCAAATTCACCTTTTTCCTTATTTTGCCCAAACCTTTTCATTTCCATGAAAATATAACCCGGATCAAGATTATTATCAACCTGTGTAACCCATGTTAGTAGTGGTCAAAAAAGTTAGTCTGACTTAATCACCTCAAGTTTCAGAAAGATCCATTGGTCATTGCATTTTTTTTTGTAATTTTCAGGTTTATGCTTTCCTCATTTGTTCCATTTTCTCATTTTATTTGTCATTCACAGTCCTTTTGTCACTTGTGTTTTTTCCCTTCCATACAACAGAGAAGTTTCTCATTTACAAGCTGACATCTGTGGTTTTGAATAGCACCTTTTAATATAAGTTATACAAATGAGGTGTGCTTCATGATTTTTCAGTGTACCTTACACAAATCTACCTCATGTAGATTATCAGTTATTCATGGCCCCTTGCCTTAAAAGGTGTCCTAAACAGCCAGTCACAATTTAAAAGCATATTATTCTGCCTTAAACACACCTATTTACTGTACCTTTCACAAGCTATTGGCCATTTTCTTTCCCAGAATTAAGGACTATTGAAGCTTTTGAAATGAGAATTTTGTTCTGCATAACTCATCCTCTTACTTGCTTATGCAATGAAACATTATAAGGTGCAGCTAGTTGCTTCAGAGGACTTATGACTTCACTAGCTGTACAAAGACAAGTCAAGAGGAAAGAAAACATTTACAACATAATGAGAAGGTAAATCAACTTACATTTGCTGCAAACAGATTGATAGAAAATATCACTAATGTCCCCTTCTAGCTGTGAAGACGGAGTGCTTCTACCAGTCTTTTTAAAATTATAATACAGTACTTTATGTGATCTTTTCTTTTGGGTTGAAAAGCCCAGACTTTGCATACCTATTTTCTGATCTTTAGACAAATGTTAGAAGTCAAAAAAAAAGCCAGAGTAGAAAGTGGACATAATGAGAATTTTTCCTAGAACTGCTACCAAGCTGCTAGAAACTTGGTTTGGAGGTTGAAAAACTGTGCAGACACCCTGCTAATGTAGCTGGAGTTAGGCACATGACTAGTTTGCATCCTACTTTCCTAAGGTAAGAGAGAGGAAGCAGCAGCAACATTATATGGGAATATCCAGGATGTCCAATGAGGTGAGAAGAAATAGATTACACACTGGAAATTATTTTTATCCAGTCAAAAATAGTGTTACTTTTGTTATCAGAACATTTTTGAAATCTCCCAGCTAACAAAAGCATAAGAAAACATAGCGCACATTTATATGTTCTGGAGTTAACACTCTGTGCTTATTAATTTCATCCCACTTACTCCCTCGTGTTTATGAGTTTTTCCATCCTGGTCTTTAGCAGAGTGCTTTGAGATCTGCAAAATGAAAGGAGGAAGAACTGCTAATTATTATTGTTACTGATGGAAAATTACAATAAGCTTTAGCAGTTTTTAGATCAAAGCTTGAATTACTGAATATGCTTTACAGTTTTTTTTCACTCTCAGTTTAAAAGTATATGCATGCATACATAAACAACACCACAAAGGTATAAACCAAAGCCTGAGCAAAACTAGCAACTTCTTTTTTTATGTATGTCTTAAATCTTTGGCTTTTTTTTTGTTTAAATGAACCTTGTGTGGTAGGATAAGAAAGAATAATATATGATTAATTTCTATTCTGAAGCCTTGTTTGAAAGGTGCTTTATTTGCATTAGCATTCGTAATTACTTAATGACAAATCAGATATGGTTCATTGCTAGTAAGTGTAGAAACATGTTGTCTGAAGGATGTAGTTTAATTAGTATACTCCTAAAAACACGTCCCTCATGACCATTGGATGTAATCATTATTTTATGTATTTAACTGTGAAATTTATGTTTACTCAGCATGCTAGAAACCATCCTTTTTTTTTTTTTCCAAAGCTATTTAATGTAATACATTTAGACTTTAAAGAAACCCACAAAATTCCCCAACAGCAGGTACTAAATAAACAAAAAAAATTAAAACAACTATTATTGCAATGAAGCTGATATATATATTTTTAAAAAATATAACCAACATAATATTGCACCCATAAAACATAGCAGGAGGAATAAATATACAAGGAACCTCATTTTAATTCCTCAGTTAATAACTTAGACGGAGGAGATGCGCACTCTCCTAGATCAATGAGACAATTTGGGCATTCTTTTACTGTTGATTAGTGAATGTGAAAATGACCTCATTTCAAGGGCATCAAGCTATTTCTCCTTCTCTGCACTGGTATAACACAAGTGAATACTGTGAACGCTTTTTCTTCCCAAGCTGCTATAGAAGCTGAGGATGCCCTTTCCTTGGTGACGCAGAGGACAGTGACAGCAATCAAAAATCATTAGGACTTTGCAAAGAGGTCTCTAAAAGTCACATAGGCTCTTTAACAGTAATCTCATTTTTCCTTAAATCTCACCCTGGAAAAGGGAGACCTTATTCACTGAGAATTTCCACCGGGCCGTAGGAAACCAATTATGGAGTCAGATGTTACTCAAGCTGCAATCAGCCTCACTTTCACCTGCGAAGAGGCTACAGTTAAAAGAGAGGAAATTTTTCCTCCACTCTCCTGAAATGCATATTTCTAGAATATTCATATTTTTAAGATAGATACCATAATTAAGGGTTTTAACATACAACTATTTATATTTTAAGAAACTTACTACCTAATATACTTTCTGATTTATTATTTCTACTCCTGATTCTTCATTGACTTCAGGCTAGGACTGGTGACTTATAGATAAGTGCCTTTTGCCCCTCTAAGTACCAAACCATTAGATTTTAAAGTATTTTACATTTATCAGGGTTTGCCTGTATTACTAGGCACGGGCATCCTAAAGGGGTTACGGGTGTCTGTGTGCCTTTGCTACCCCTCCTTCCCAACTACTGCACTCACAATTTCTGGCTGTGCAGCGCAGTGCCTCCAGTGATCTTCACCTTGTCATTATAACTTGCCTAGAGAAAGCCTGGATTCTACGCAGGGGTGAGACGTATGTGGTTTGTGCCTGAACATCTCCCACAGCTGGTATAACTGTGTGCCCCTTAACAAGTTATGTGATATGAAAAGAGAAGAAATGTGGCTCCTCTCTTTTGCAGATTGTCACTGGGCCAGTGGCTACATTTGCTACATATGAAAAGCAGCTCATGACATTACATTAGAAAACAAATAATAAATGTGCCCATTAATCTTGGGTGGTAATGAAGAACACAGTAAACTTTTGAAGCAATAGTGTTGTAAACATGACAGGATGTTTTAGTACTTACTCAATCCATGATGACATGGTTTTGTAGGGTTTGCTGGTGGATGCTGAATACTTTTCTTCCCACCTCTTCATATGTAGGCCCTGTACCCACCTGTGTTCTCCCAGAGGACGTAGATGTTCTCCCACACTACATCACTAGTTGAGACTGAGGCAAAACTATACGTGTTTTCTAATGCCAGCAAACAACAAATATGATAAATGAAATGTAAATGAAAACTAATGTACAGGTTCCTTTAAAATCACACCAACTGAAAAATGTAAAGCACAGTCATAAAACAAAATAAAAGTTGATTGGTTGTTTTTTTTCTTTGTGGTGTGCAAAAAACATGTCCTTTTCCTTTCCCTTTTACAATATATAACTCAAGTATCACATAGTAAAATAGGGCATCTTACGCAAATCTCCACAAAGAGAATTCTGTCTGAAGGACACTTCACTTTCTGATGAAAACAGAACTTAAAATGCAAGAAAGTGCATTTCCCTAACTGAAAAACAGATTGAATAGTTGAAGCAGGGGTGTGTGGATGAAGACTGTGACTAGGAATGTACAGAGAGCCTGTTGAAGGGGTGGAGGGCAGGTGGTACAGATTGGCAGGATTGTTGAATGTGGGCTGTCAGAAATCTGTATGGAGAGTAGTCATGAAGGAGACAAGAAGTGTTGCTCATATCAGAAAAAACTTTTTGAGGGACAAGATGAATATCATGAAGATTCAGATAAATATTTTGCCATAAACCTCTGTGCTTTTGTCTCAGGACACTTTCATATTAATTCATTCTTTTTTTTTTTTTTAACTTACTAAAATAAACACAAGAAAGTAAACTTTAACTAGTCCTCTTTTTTTTTTTTCTTTTTTTTTTTTTTGAGAAAAATTACAAGCTAAAATAGAAGTGTGCTGAAAGACACTTAACCTTGTGTCTTTCTTTGTGTTCCTACATGCTTGGGTTTGTTGCTTTTTTTTTTAAGTTCTGAAGTGGAGGAGTAGGGATCATCCCACACAACAGGAAATGTACATTGAAATTTAAATGAGTCTACATGTCATATGAGTTCAGCAAGTCCAAATCCTTAATGACAAAGCATCAGCTGTCTTGCCATGGAAAATTTCCTGTTGTTAGAACTGCAGGTTGTTGGTGTTATTTAAAGAAAAAAAACATTTTGTTTTCTAACTTCTCATATGTCACTAACAATAAGAGAAATATTTTAAAGACAAAACCAAAATCAAATTAACACAATAACATAGCTTTATGCCAATCATGCATTCATAACAAAGAAGAATAAGACGTATTTTTAACAAATAAATATTCAGAACTCACTATTAATACTGCCTTACCTGTTCAGAATGATATGATTTTATTGAGTAAAACAAACTGTTTAAGATCAAGAACTGTACTTACTACTATATTGAATATGAAATGGAAAACTTCTAAGACAGTTACCAGACAATGAAGGCATTCCATAAATTAAAAAGTTTTTGTCATTACTGATGGATACTGAGTACCCTGTCAAACTACCTAAAGCTGTCATTTGACTCATAACATTTGCAAAAGAAACTGATGTAGTTATAGTCAGTACATCTTTTATTTAATGAAAACATGAAATCCTCCATAATTTATCAATAGGATTGTCTACTTTGCTTCATCAGAGGTGATCTTTCTACAGATGGTCGCCCTGAAACTGAAAATCACCCGTATACTTTGCAGATTTTATTCCCTGCTAACACTGATAGCAAGAACAACTCTAGTACAATGCAGATGTGGTTCTTGGTTGCCAGCAATGGTCCTGCCACTGGTATTTAATGACATGAGCCTCAGGAACATGAAGGCATTGTTATTTTTTTCTATTATTGCTGAAAGAAATCGTCTCACACCAATGTAAAGTCAATGCAAGAGCAGAGAGTTAGGGTTGTCAGTTACATGGAAGGTCTGTCTAGTCCTACCTTCGCCAGTGGAACATAGCAGATCCAATAGGGAAATTTCTCAAATGACACTTTTGCTCCTTAATTTCCCTACATGCGGCAACTTTTGTTATGGGCACCTCCTGACTGAGAGATTGTATTTGGAACCCGTATTTAATGGCTCTTCATGGTCTTTCCCACCGTAAATTAAATTCCATTACTTTCCCTGTGATGTTAAATCCCTGTTACATAAGTAGTACGCGACACTACATATCCTTTGTTCTGGCCACCTCAGGCAGCTCAGTGCTCTGACCTGGGTGACAAGGTAGAGATTGGTCAAAGGTTAGACTTAAGGATCTTGGAAGTCTTTTCCAATCTTAATGATTCTGTGAGCTTGCCCACTTACTCATGTTGTCTCCTGTCCAGCAATAAATTCAACAAGGTAAAGAGTTACAGTTTTGTGGGACCCAGTATCTTTTAGGGTTGTTCTTTCAGATCAGAGCTTTATAAGGAAAAGACAATGGGAAGTCCTTGTATAGTTGTACTAAGTAGCGTGAACAACCTCTGGTTGCGATTACACTGTACTTTGGTTTGCAAGAACTCATATCCCTTACCAACTTGTTCTACCTCGTTCCACTGCAGATGCTATTTTCATTGACATAATTGCTTTGTCTTTCTTGAAACTTTCCAAGCAGCCCTCAATCATTCTTCAATAATAACATACAGTGGTCAGTTCAACAGGCTAATTATATGATACAATGCCATTAAAAGTATTTCATTTTATCACTTCTACATTTGTGGCCTTTTCCTTTCACTGAATGCCCTCTGCATCTTACTGTAGAACAGAATAGTGAGGACTACCCACTGCTTTTCTCTCTACCACTCATTATTATATATGTCATCTATTCTTTTTGCTTCACACTGAATAATCTTTTCAATTTCTTTTCATATGAACACTCCTATTGAGGCCTTTCTTCTTCTACTGCATCGTTCTGAAATGTGACTGAAACCTGGTAGAGTATTCAACATGAGGATGTAACCTCCATTTATAGAATAACATTATAATAATTCCTGTATTAGTCTCCATCCCCTACTTAATATAGCCTAACATCTGAGAACCTTATCAAAAAGTGAAATGTGAAGCACTTAAATCTACGATATGTTAATCTGAACCTGACAGGCCTATAAGAAAGATATCCTTTACATACAAAAAAATAAAACTCACTCTGAATTAAGGGAACAAACAAAAGATGATGCATGGGGAGTGATAAAGAGGATTAATAACAAGAAATGGCTATAAGACCTTCATCACAAAATCCATGAGCTAAATTCTGCTCCCCATTACAACCTCAATGGATACCATGAACACCAGTAACCTGCAATTATGTTGTATAAAGGCTGCTGAGTTGCATTGTAATTAACATCCTTTAGGGTGACCACAGTAATTTTAAATGTTATCGTTGAATATACAAATGAACATGGAAGGTGTTGAATATTCTATAGCAAAGTTGAAGTGGATGTCAGTTTTATATATATATTTTTTTTATCACATTGTGATAAGCAGGCCCCCACAGAAGGATTTCTCGCTCGCAGAAGTGCAGTGAACTGTAACTTGAAAATTGTCCAAATTTTTTTCCAGTCTTGTCCAGATTTACTAAATAATACCAGCTATAGATTTTGAAACTAAAATAGCAATGTTAAATACCGTTAGAATTACAGAAATAACCCCTGTTTACACCACTGACATGGCTTTGGCTCTAATGAAATTAAGAACCCTCAAGGCTGATGTAAAACTGCATCTTCTTGTAGCGCTATTTGCTGACAGCAGTTACCAGAAGACCCATCACAGTGGACTTAGAGAAGAGAGACAGTAGTCCACTTATACCACCTTTCATCTCTATAGGGATTCATGATTCTGGACAAATTCCTGTTAACAGTGTGGAGACAAGAGGTTCCCTTTGCAGTCATCAAATATTTAACGGAAAACCCATGAAAGTACATTGTGAGAATAAGAAGTGCATTGCTGGTGAGTTACATGGTTGAAGTTCCAAGTTCTCACTAACGGTTTCAGTGGTGAAGATAAGAAAGGTAAATGCCAGAAGCTAAAAATTACAGTAAATTAGGAATTTTAATACGTGTATGAGGTTTAGCTAATCCTTTGTACTTTACCCAGTGATATTTAAAGTCCTCAGAAGGGCCCAGTTAGCCATGAATATCTGAATTTTGGTGCTGTCATGAATAGTGTTTAAAAAGCCAGTGATGATCATTTGAACTTATATAAGGCTTTTCTCTTCACTTATGGGCTCTGTAGTGTTCTTACAAGAACACCAGTGACAGAAATATAACAAAATATCATAAAAGAAAAAGAGACCCATGTCTATTAGACTAATGCTACCTAAAAGAAAATAATCTTCACAATTTGCCCTATGGTAATCTGAGGAGCTGTGGATTAATTTTCACTCATCTTTTTTACATTGTTAGTTGGTGTTTTTATTTCTTTTCTGTTAATCTGTACTTTTCTTTTCCTGGTTTTCTCATGAGAACTTATGTCCGTGGATCTGCGTTTGGTCTTTTCTGGAGGCCACCGTTGTGCTGTGGTGAGTAACCCACTCATCAGCTGAGTGCTCTGCAGTACTGAGGGCTTCCACAGCTCCATGAAGGGATTGAACCTCAGCCCTTACACCTCAGTGAAGTTTGTAAAGGCAATTTGAATTTTGCTGTAAATATTCCTTGACTTCTTGTTAGCTCTTGATTTCATCTTTTTATGCGTACATGGAAAATAAAAAAAAAATCTTTCATATAAAAACATAGAAGTTTGTTAACTGCTTGACAGAGCAAAGCAGTGTTGCCAAACTAATGACAAAATAAATATTTTATCTAATTGAAACATGACAGTGAATTCTTCTGGTAGACAAATTAGAGTTTTCCAAGAGAGATTTTAGCCTAGGTACTGTCTAAAATTTCCAAACTTGTGAGAAGTTCCATAGGACCTATAAAGTCTTCGAGCTGTGATAAAGGTCTCTTTTCTACGACTTTTCCAAACATGAGAGCTTCTTGGCCAGACTAAAGATTAAATTTGTTTCCCAGATGGAGATGAAATAAAACTTTTATCCAAGCAAAGTTGTTAAACATGCACTCAGCTTAAACATGTGAGTTGGTCATTTGAAGTAGGATGTTTCACACCTAAGTGTAGTGAAAGACTGGAGTTCTGGACTCCAGATAACTCTGTTTCTTCCTTTTTCAGGTAAAGAGAAATAAATCTTACACATACCATATCATTTGGTACCATCCAAAAAAAAAAAAAAAAAGTACAGAATTCCTAAGTACAAGAACAGGTTGTATTTTATTTGCTTGGAAATGATTCCTTCAGATTCAAATGAAAGAATATTCCTTACACATAGCCTTTGAGTAAAACTGCTGACGTTTTGGATTGATAACTCTTTAAATTAATGATGCATTTAAATAAATACCTAAATTGGAATGGAATTCCACGTTACATCTACATTAATAATATCAAATGAATTAGTCATGATTAATGTTATAAAGAATATCAAATGAATTAATAATGATTGGCCCCTTATTGCAAAATGGGCAACACTTTATAATAAGTGGCAAATCATTCTTACTTCCTTTGGTATTTCTTGCAGTAATTTTAATCATGATGAATTCTTTTGGTATTCAGACACATCTAATACAAGATTCCATAGGAAGAACATTGTAATTTAACATAATCTCACTGAATTTTTCATTTTTAATCCTTCCACGATATCTGGGGCCAGATCTAGGCTGAACTTAGGCACCTTGGGCCTTATCAATCTGGCACGATGTAGCTGTCATGGAACGTCCCTCAGACTTGTGGATGCTGGTGCAAAAGTAGGTAGGTGAGTAAATCAAAATGGGTGCATGAGTGACTGAGCAGGCCTGTTCAAGATAAATACCTTTTATCAAATCAAGCTTCTGATTAAAAATCACCTTACTATGGTACATTTAAGGGCATTTGGTTTTTTAAATATATTGTAAATTAATAATAAATACTAATAATTTATTTCAGTACTAAGGTCATATCTAATATGTGTTGACAATCTTGTAATATCAATTCTCATATTAGTGAACTCTGTTTCCTGGGATCCCCCATGTTGCCACAGAAAATATTCTCACTGCTATGAGCTGTTTTTTGAAAATGTCTGGTCTGTGATCCTGATCCTATGGTGAGTAGGCAAAGTATAAGGCCAGCAAAACCAAGCTTGAGTAGACTTAAAGGGGAGGAAGACTTAGAAAGTTTAAAGAATGTTTTATTTTTGGTGACAGAGGGGAAAAGAAGAAAGTGTGACTAAAACTAGAGGTGACTGTATGCTGGACATGCCTTAAGCCTGCATGTATGCACAAATATAACTACAAACATTACATTTTGTAGAGAGAAAATTTCTCTACTAAAGATGTTTGTGTGGTTTTCAAAAATATAAATAAAAAAAAGCAAACCATCAGATCAATATGTACGTGGAGCTGTTATGTAGGAGAAGTAAAGAATACTTGATGTTTGTTTTCTTGGCAGACATTTTTGCTTGTTTTGAGGCTGTAGGCAGCCATACACAGGAAAATCTCTAGTGCTGGGAGTCTTTCACTGGTCTGCAAGCCCTAGTATCACAGAATCACAGAATATGCTGAGCTGTAAGGGACCTAAAAGGATCCTTGAGTCCAATCCGTGGCCCTGCACAGGACCGTGCCCAAGAATGGTGTGCCGTGTGCCATGTTCCTGAGATTATCATCCAAACACTTCATGAACTCTGTCAGGCTTGATGCTGTGACCACTTCCCTGATGAGCCTGTTCCAGTGCCCAACCACCCTTTGGGTGAAGAACCTTTTTCTAATATCCAACCTAAACTTCCCCTAAAACAACTTTAGGTCATTCCCTCAGGTTCTGTCAGTGGTCACTACAGAGAAGAGACCAGTGCCTGCCTCTTCTCTTCCTCTCATGAGGAAGTTGTAGACAGCAATGAGGTCTCCCCTCATTTTCCTTTTCTCCAGGTTGAACAGACAGAGTGACCTCAGCCATCTTTGTTTCCCTCCTTTGGACACTCTCTAATAGCTTTATGTCTTTCTTATATTGTAGTGCCCCAAACTTGACACAGTGTTTAAGGTGAGGCCACACGTGTAGAGGTACTTATAGCAGTTGCTCTGGAAGGCAAATATTGTAAATAATGAATGCCCCCTTTTCTGCTCCTTTCCTTCTCTTTTTTATGTGATCTGATGTCATATGGTATGGAATATCCCTTTGGTTAATTTGCCTCAGCTGGTCTTGTAGTGTCCCATCCCAGAATCTTACCCACTCCCAGTCTCTTGATGGTGGAGGGAATGTTGAAGAGACTGTTGATGCTTTGCCAGCATTACTCAGTGGTAGACAAAACACTGGTGTGTTATCAACACTTTTTCAGCAAAGTGCAAAGCACAGCACTGTGAGGGCTGCTATGCGAAAACGAACTCCATCTCAGCCAGACCCAATACACCATCACAGTTTCTATCTTTCTCAACGGCATCTTAGAATCTATTTCTTGAGCAACTCTGCAACTTCTTGCTGCTGGGCTGCTTTTCTACCATTTTGGCTTTGCGGAGACAGTGAAACTTGCATTAAGATCAGAATTCTTAGTGGACTGATTTCAGACATTCTGTATGTCTCAGAAGGCCGCATTGCTGGCTTTCTTTTTCTTCCATTTACTTTGGTCAGTTGGATGAAATCGCAAATAATTTTGATCCTTATTTTGCTACTCAAGGGCTTCATCCAAACATCTGCATTTTTTTTTTTCTGGGTGTAACAATGGAATTCATCAGAGACGAAAGCTGAACCTAAAGTGGATCCCTCAAATGTAACAGCAGATGAGGTGGAGCCTTTAGAGATTTTCTTAAGCAGCAAACCTATAATTTCCTTAGAGGAATTTTGATCTCTGATTTTCCCAAGGGGCAAATTGCCTACAAACTCTGTCATAACATCTTTGAGTTGAAGGTTTAATAGATTTTGCAGGTAAGTCAATAGTGTGTTCTTAAAATCCTTAAGAAGCAATAGGCAGGGGAGTGGAAGGAAGTGGAGGCAAGGCAAGGCAAAGTAAGTCAAGGGACTCCCAAGAGAAACAATTTTTTTTTTTTTTACATTGATACTGTAATCTGGTTTTGCTTTTTTTTCCTAAGATTCAAGAACTGCCTCTTCAGAAAATTCTATTTTTCCTCCCCAAAAATTTGTGATCAACTGTGTAAGACATGCCTGACATCATGATACTACAAAATTCTGTCAGTAGATGTGGATTTCCTAGAGTGTCTACCAGAAATAGATATAAATGCTCCCAAAATCTGTGTTACCTCTACGAAGGTAATAAAATACAAGTACTGCTTTATTGTTTAGGCTTTTGATTTTTCATCCATGAGGCTAAAAATCAGAGGTAAGTACAGATCAACAGTAAGATATATGAGCTTTTATCCACATTTTATGCATAGAATAATTATCACTTAATAGAAACCAGGTTAGTTTTTATACAAATGACATTTCCTAAAGACAGACTATTTTTAAACAGATACCTATAAAAATGTGTGCAGCTGCCAGCATAAAAGGCCACTGGAAGCTATCAGCATGTAAAGCACCACCTATAAACAGACTGTTTAAAACAAGACAGCATTCAAATACATTCCAAAGGATAAGCATTCAACACCTGTAATGTATTTAATTTTGTTTTTTAGTTGTTTTACCTGTTTTCTGTCAGTAGCACGTAGCTTTTTTCTTTAACTGACTATTTCCATGCTATTTATATAGACCACCACTAAATACTCATTGTACATATTTGCTTAGGTTGATCCAGTTTAGCAGGAAAAAAATCAGTCAAACCAATTATTCATTGTCAGAAGTAAACTACTTCTATTTGAAAAAGAAATCTAGGAAACTATGAGATACAGACAGCCACAGAAGTTTGTCTGGCGTTTCTAAATCAGGTTAAGCTCTCTCATTTTTATAACTAAGTTATTTCCAACTTTTCTTGACACTGATGAAGTTTGACGCTGATTACCATACAAAATGGTATCTGCTTGTCCAGTTCTTGCTGGAATTTTCTTTATAGCCAGTGACAAGATATGAGTATTTGTGTGAAATGCATTTAACCCATTTCATATTTTTACTTTAAAGAAATTACTCAGGCCACTACATAATCATTTTAAGGAACTCTTCTTCATTTTCTCAGTCAAAAAACAATAGCCAGATAAAATACAAAACCTACTAATTGCATGTTCATGTTCTTCCTTAATAGATATCACGGCTCTTTTCAGGAATTTTGAGAGGTTAATTTTTTAAACACTTTAGAAGAGAGCTCAACATTCTTCAAGAAGACTAGTCTGCTAATACTTAAACTAGGATTGCATCTGTTGTGTAGTGCTTATTTTGATGTATTTTTTCTGCCTTGATTGTTACACTCAATATGAAAAGGTGTTTCTTAGCTTTTTTTTTTTTTT
>VXAY01003981.1:724-11163 GCA_013399855.1 Oxyruncus cristatus
CAGGAAGGATATTGAGGTGCTGGAGCAGGTGCAGAGAAGAGCAACCAGGCTGGTGAAGGGACTTGAACACAAGTCCTATGAGGAGAGGCTGAGGGAGCTGGGGTTGTTTAGCCTGGAGAAGAGAAGGCTCAGGGGAGACCTCATCACTCTCTACAACTCCCTGAAAGGAGGTTGTAGCCAGGTGGGGGTTGGTCTCTTCTCCCAGGCAACCAGCAGGAAGACAAGAGGGTATGGCCTTAAGCTGTGCCAGGGGAGGTTTAGGTTGGATATTAGAAAGAAATTCTTTACAGAGGTGGTAATCAGCCATTGGAATGGGCTGCCCAGGGAAGTGGTGGATTCTCCATCCCTGGAGGTTTTTAAGATGAGGCTGGATGTGGCACTTAGTGCCATGGTCTAGTAACCACGGTGGTGCTCAAGGGTTGGAGTTGATGATCTCAGAGGTCCTTTCCAACCTGTCTGATTCTATGATTCTATGATTCTGTGATTAATAATAAATTATCAATTAAGAATAACTTCTCAGTATTCTTTAAACAGGTATGTCTCTGCCTATGAAGAAACATAGAGGATAATCCCACAAATGCTGTGCAAATATTGGATAGTTCTGTAAGTGTTTGAATAACCTTAAAACCCAACAACTGTTCTGTTGCTCAGATTTCCTCCATGAACTTAGAGCTTATGCTCTTGTATAAGGCAAAATGAAAGCTCAAACTGTTAATGAGTTTTCTTTTTGATTACGATCAAATTATTAATCTTGTATGAGCCTTGTCTAAAGGGCATAGGGAGTTCCCTGTGTTAAAGAAGCTCATGAGGTGAATGCTCTGTGGCTGGAGAACTCCAGTAAGTTCAAAACCTCATGCAAACCAACATGGTGTCTGATTTGGTGTCTGTCTTGTGCATAATAATTAGCTACAAACAGTATTCTGCCCTGATGGCTGTCATTTTCTTGTGTGAGAGTATAAAACTGTGTAGTCTACATCCTTTGAGGTTTTAAAACCTGGGTTGAAAAACGTCCTGAGAAAACCTTGCCTATGGCCTCATAGCTGATTATGCTGGAGTTTGACCAAGAAACATCTGGAGACCCCTTCCAAGTTTATCCTTTGATACCGCGATCTTAAGGTTTTGGTTTGCCATCAGTTGAATTATCAGTTCTGTGTTGAGTCAACCTTGACTGAGTGCCAGATGATCCCCCAGCTGCCCTTTCACTTCCTCTCCTCAACTGGCCAGGGGTAGAAAATAAGATGAAAAGCTCATTGGACAAATTAAGATGATGGACACTTTTTACCAATTAGTGTCATGGTCAAAATAAACTTTACTTGGAGCAAATTGATTTAATTAATTGCCAATTAAAAATAGAGCAGGATGAGGAAAAATGAAGGCAAAACCTGAAAGACTTCCCCAGCTTCTTCCCAGGTTCAACTATTCTCCTTCAGTTGCAATGCTTCTACCTCCTTCTGCCCCCAGCATAGCAGGGGTATGAGGAATAGGTTCTGGGATCCATCCATGTTCTCAGTGCTCCAGTTGCTCCCTGTTGCTCCTTCCTTCTCACACTTTTCTGCTGCTCCAGCATTAGGTCCCTCCTCTGGGATAAAGACCTTCATGAACTGCTCCAGTGCGGGTCCTTTATGCACTAACTGCTTTAGCATGGGGTCCATTCCACAAGGTGCAGGCTTTGGGAAAGAGTGTGGTCCTGTCACAGGGACACAAATCCTGCCAGCAAACCTGCTCCAGTGCGGACTCCCCTCCACTGGCAACAGCTCCTCTTTCCTTCATGGGATCTTCTACATCATTTGCATGGGGTCCTCCATGGATTAGAGGGGAATGTCTGCTCTGGCACACGGAGCATCTCCTCCCCCTCGTTTACTGACCTTGGGGTCTGCAGGCCTGTTCCTCTGATTTTTCCCACTCCTCCTTCATAGCCATTGTGCAGTGTTTTTTCCCTTTCTTAAATAGGTTGTTACAGGGTCACCACCACTTTGGCTGAGGGACTTGGCTGTGCCCTGCAGTGGCTCTGTTGGAGCTGGATGGAACTGTCCGTGTGTGGGGCTGACCTATCTTCTTCCCCCAGAGGCCACCCCTACAGCTTGTCCTACCAATACCTGGACACTTGTACCCAGTGCAAGTTTTGCTCAACAATGTTCTAAACCTGGTTGCTCCAAGGACAGAAAGATTACACAGGAAGGAACAAGAAGCAGGTGAGCTTCTCAAATTTTTTCCTAAAATGGGATCCTTGTCCTGAAACTTCGTGCTGATGCCCAGTTAAGTAGTGTCATGCTTTCTTTGAAAAGCTTCAAAGTAGTAGATGAAACAATAGCTTTAGGAGACCCAGTTGTTATTCTGAAAGGTCAGAGTTGTTTCAGTCGGCTCTCTGCCCCTTCTGTCACTCCATACATCTTTTACGAAAAAACTGAAGCATTGCAAATGTTTGGTATACAGTCAATAGAGTCTTCTTGGTTTCTTTACACCTTTACAAAGTGGATGTTAGCAGCTGTATAAAGCAGTATAAATACAAGATTTTTACTTATTTTTTAATGATATATTAATTAATTTCTGATGGTACAGACAGAAGCAAACAGACATACAACACGAGTCCTAAATTTTAATTGGTAAACTTTGTAACATTATAGTCTGTGCAAGCACATGCGTATAAATATGCAAGGAATGATGTAGAACTTGGCTATAAGCATCAGTTGGGTTAACAGACTTCAGAGTATAAATAAGAAACTATTCAAAACGGTATTTCAGGTATGCTGTTCTGGCAATGAATTAAGATTCCAGGAATTCAGACCCTATCAAAACAGCATGAACATGATATAAAATACATGTACAAGCAAATTAAAAATTCATCATGATCATTCAGTGCTGGCAGCAATGGAAACATTATGAGTGAACTTGGTGTTATGAATATGGAACACTATCAGTTTGTAAAGAAAAAGCGTTTCTGTAGAAGTATTAATAGAGAAGAAATGGCTTAAACTCATTAATCTTCTCTTCACAGATGCTGTGTACAGAGCCTTACACCCTTGGAGCACCACTATACCAATCCTTGGCAATCTGTGCTAATCTGTAATGTGGTGGGTTTGAAAACATGCACATATTAGAATAGTACTAAATTTTATGTGTTGTGTTAGCTGAGCAACATTCCTACTTTTGTGTCCTAGAAAATAAATGAATGTCCATGCTGTAGTCAATTAGAATACAGAATGTGCTGTGCATAGAGGTGTACAATTTAACACTGAGATATTCAGGGTTATCTCTCAACATCTGATGTGGGGTGCATTGTTCTCTAAGACTGACAAAATCCCGTTTTTACTTTCAAGGTATAGAAATGTACTTTGCTTCTTCAGCAATTGCTTCATTTTGTATGTTCAGGTGCAGGGAAAAAACCCAACAACCCAGATCTTAAAAATTCCCAAAAAGACTTTATATTAGCAATTACAGTATGTCTTGCTGTTTAGCCCATGTGGTTAGAAGGAGTTACAGTGAGACACTTCATTAGTTCCCTGCTGAAAGCACCAAAAGCATACATTTAAAAATTGTGTTATGCCATGTAGCAAAGTAAGAAGCCAGGCAGAGAACAGCTTGGGATGGTGAGGAGCACAGGAGGTCTGTGGGAGCAGATAAAGAGGAGGAACACTCACGGTTCTCAGACTGCATTCCAGCTGCCTTCAAGGCAAAATGTTACATTGGAGGATAAGACCTCTGCAAGCAGCATTTGCACTTCAATTCCATCAAAGCTGTTTACATTTTCATGACCCAGTCAGATACTGTCTTTCTGTCCCTGGTTGGCAGGCTCAGCTCCTTCAGAAGCAACTCTTGCTTAGAGCATTTTTACAATACTTTCATCCTCTTACCCTTTTTCAGTTTATATGCTCTTTTCCTCCATTCTTCTTATTTCTCTCTTCTCTGATGTGTTTCTCATTGTTTCTTTCATTTTCCTAGCTTTCACCTCTGTATGGTATACTTACTTTTGGTTCTTTTCATCCCAGCAACAAACATACCAGTTTCTTTCTCCTCCTATTCTTTCTCCTGCCCTTTCCTTGCATTTTCCTCTGTCTCCCCCCTCTGCTGGAAACTCATCTTTTTCTTTTTTTCCAGCACCTGAGTGTTTGCATGGCCAAGTAATTTGAACTCAAAAGTGGGGTAGCATGAAGTTAAATTCTTAAGTGTACAGAATGATGAGGAACAGTAGCTATTGCTGTGCTCTTAACGGCTGTGTCAGACATACAGCATGACAATATGAAAAGTAGCAGTACCACCACTTTGAAAATGCTGTGAACATCTTATTTACCTCATCCATTTCCTTGAATAGGCTTTAGATGCTGAGAATTTTTATTCTGAAGTTCTTTAATTTCCTTGGTTTATTGGGGGACTTCCTGTCCCATGCAGATCTCATTTACAATTTTTTTTATGTTTTAAGGAGAGACTCAAAGGCTATGTAGTGATGCACACAGAAATGTGTCAGTGAGGTGTAACCACACTCACAAAGTCCCAAAAACAGGGCAAACTTTCCAGATCATCCTATTGTTCAGCCTGACCTAATAATTCCAGAAAATATGCTTTATCAGAGTGAGTTCCTGGCCTCTGCAGCAAGAAATATTCCCAAAATTGGGGGAATGTGATAAACAGGAAATCAATTAGGCAGTTTAGTGGCCTTGTCTGACTTTGAAGTGGAGCAATCTCTTTGCAGGCTCAGCATCACTCGCATTCAGTGACTAGTGTAGGAGCTTGAGGGAATCCTTCCCATCCATCAGCTACCTAAAGGAAACCTGAAAGGAAGACACAGCAGGCTCCATGTGATGTGCTTCAGTCTGTATTTTCTCTTGTCAAATGCTGAGCCCACAAGTTATATGACAACCTGGTTATTTCCTTAATCAGTTGCAGGGAGTTATTTAAATCCCTTTGCATAAGAAATCAACACAGATGAGCATAGTCACTGAGGAAAAGACTTATTTCTTCTGATTTCCTGCAGAATCCCATCATCCCATTTCATCAGAGCTCACGATAGTTGATGCTCTCCAGAAAATGACCGAATTTTCTACATTCAAGCTCTAGCTAAAGAGCACTGCTTACCCAGAAAGGGCAATTCTTCACACAAATTTTACTAGAAAGTATCTAGATTTTTGGATTATCCAAAACTTGAAGTATTTCTGTATACTACAGCTGATATTATTTTAGTGTACATCTCACAATAGTCAAAATTGAGTTAGCTATATGAGAATGACAGGTTTAATTTAGAAACTGTATTTAAGATTAGCATTGAAGATCTCAATCATTGTTGTGATATCCAGGCATCAGAAGACAAACAAATTGAAGATCTAATACTTCTAAAGAAAAATTGGACCTGAATTTTTAGAAGTTAAGGTTCACAGTGATGAATTTATTAAAATTCATAAAAATAGTTAGTAGTTTTCTCAGTCAGAACTTCCTGCTGATGGCATGTCTATATAAACACTTTCTCTTATGGGTGGGGGAATCTCCCTCTATGTTTGTCTTAATTAGCATCTGTGTCACTTTAACAAGGTCTTGACTGGTTGCCTCCCTGACCTGGCTGGAGTTCTGGGTGGGAGAGTCCTCTTAGCCTATGTTTGTCTTGCCTGGATCATTGCTTGGGTTTAGTCCTTGGATTTTATTTCCATGGCATGTGTAGACCTCGGTCGAATGAACCTCTGTGAGGTTCTCCAAGACTTGTATTCAGAAAGTAGGGGAGAGGAAAAGAAGAGGCGACAGTTACAGAGGAACATGGTTTCACAGACCTTCTGTGCTCCTCACCACCCCAAGCTGTTCTCTTTGCCTGGCTTCTTAATTTGCTATGTGGCATAACACATTCAAACAGACTGTGTTTGAACAGTCTGGGGCCCAAATAACAGCAGACTGATTACCTGACTTGCTTGTCATTTGCCAGTCAGCATTGCCAGCCTGTCTTTGGGATAAAGGATGTTTCACTAAGTGCCTTCACAACAACTACTTTTTACGAGAATATCAGAGTATATCTGGTGCCATGGAACAGGCATAGCACCACCTCCCTGGGCATGAAGGTTTTAGTATATCATTGCCCACTGTCTTATCCCAAAGATATACGTCTGAAGCTATTCTAATATGATAGGAAAAAGTACAGTAGTTTGGAGACAATAGTCTTCTCTTTTCTCTGTATCTACTCAGTTGTGTTTTACTAAGACAAATGACAGTTTATGCACTGGGTAGTATTCTTTGAAAAAGATAGACTTTTCTCTTCAGGAAGTTCACTTCCCAAATATCCACAGTTCTTCACAGCCTCTATTTTTCCCATTGACTGGGTCTCCAAGGTACCAGTCTAAACTGTGAGAACATGACTTGAAGTCCTGAAGAGAATGCTTGGTTTTGTTTCCTCTTGTTAAGTTAGAGTGTTACATCTTGCCACCCAATTATCTTTACTATTAAAACTTATTTAAGTTCTGCCGAGGAAGCTAAGCATAAGCAAAATAAAACAGGATCATCTGGTTCTTCTTTGCATAGGGGTAACTTGTCAAAATATTGGTGGACATTTTGTAAAACCACATCACACACAAAATAAGGTTCAATAAACAGTAGCTGAAATCAGATTTTTTTTCCTTGCTCTGATAAAAGTATACAGATTTTGCAGTTTCTAATTTTAGCTCTATACTTTACAATGAAAGCTTTATTTTATATTTTTAGGTGGAGGAAGTATATTTAATTTCATGTTTTCTTTATTAAAAAAACTCCGAAAGTGAGAGATGATTATTATTTCCTTGATTGTTAAGAATGTGTTTGCAGTATTGCAATGTTTGGTCATTGTTTAATGAGCAGAAAAACCAAGAATGGCTTGTCACTCAGTGCCATGTCAGTTAGGGGGACCTCAAGGTGTTTATTGCTATAGAAATAATAACACATTTAACCAGCTGTTCAAGTTTATTTTGGGGCCTTCTAAGTATTTTTGTTTGTTTCAGTGTTTTGGGTTTTTGCTGTTGTTGTTTTTTTGTGTTATCACTGCATTGTGTATCTGAACTTTGGCCTTAATGTAACATTTCTCATAATTAAGTGGTCTTGGCAAGCGTGTCTTACTTTAGGGTCTCTAAATGTATTATTACAGCAAGTGTGAACATTTTTGGAGGAAATATAAAACTGATGAATATCTGAATAAATTTATTTTTACAATGTTTTCATTCTCTCCATGGATTCTAATGGTGCAGTGGATGCATACTTGTCTAATGTCTAGTAGTAACAGAACTAATACTTATATGATAGCATCCCTGAATGTGTTTTAAGTGAAGCCTTCATTAGTGAAGTGAGAAATGTGAATTCATGCACTGTTGTAACATACTCAAAATTTTGTCTCTGAGTGCTGTAAAATGCTATGTGGAAACACTTCTTGTTCCATTGCCTACTTTGCTTCTCTTTTTGGGCAGAAAACCCACACGTGAGTAAAGGTCTTAATGGTATGTTGATCCTGTGGAGAACCTATCTGGGAGGACTGCAGACATTCAAGGGTAGTAGTGTATGGGCAGGTGGACATGTGTCAAACCAGAGCAGTGCAGTGCTGCTGAAGGAGTTGTATCTTATTTTTCCTGTAAAGACCCCAGATCCTATTGGACAATAAGTATTGAACAATATTCTTGGCAAGATTCTTTTCTTTATTGAAAGATGCATTCAGGGCTATCCATGTAGCCCAGAGAGTATGTGCTGTTGCTTTTCATTTTAATTTCAAGCTTCTTGCATTAAACCTCAGTGCTTTCATTAAACCTCCTGAGCACGGAACTGAGTCCAGAAGACTTGTCTTTACATGACAAGAAAAATGAACAGGTTGCTTTGTGCCTCTCTTTAACTCTTCACTCATTCCCTGCAAGCTCACATGCAGGAATTGCATTCCTTCATATCAATAAAGAACAGTGATAGCGAAGCGATAGTCATAACAGCTAAGACAAGTCGTTGTGACTCTTGCTACATGATCAACTTCCTGGCAGCAAATGTTTGTGAGCAAAACTGGGTAAAAATTAGGGAGAAACCAGATATGTGAACCTGTGTCTTTTGGACAGTCTAATTGCCTATATGCTAGAATATGAATATAGACCACTTCATATATAGGAGTCCTTGTGGTGCTCAGTGTCTTGTTCATGCAACCTCACTGGAAATACTTGATTGAAGCCAAAACTGAACATTTTGATGAAGGTGTACTGCACCACAGAGGCTGCAGTGAGTTCTGCTGGGTACCTCATCAAATAGGCAATAGACAAAAATGCCTTTATGCTCTGGTCCTGTACTTACATGCCTGAGTTAAACATGTCCATAAGTGCTTGTGTGATGAGAGCTTATGTCAACGAGTTTTCTTTTACAGTGCTTGACCTGTGTTTTTTCTCATAGAGAGAAGTAAAAAGGAGCTCAGTTTCCTAATGGATTTGGAAAACAGATGACTGTTATATGTTCCTCACAAGTCGTGAGCTGGTCTGATACTTGAACTACTGAGGCAGGGTTGGTCTTATGTAGTAAGAAGAGCTTGGGCACTACATTTTTGCCCTCTAATTGTTCTTGCTTTCCTCAGCTTCTCAGGGCTCATACTGGTTCATAGCATAGCTCCCATCCATTCCACCCACTCTTCCTCTGCTCCCCTGGCTAATTTCCTCAATTTTTTCATAGTTCACTATCCCCTCCCAGGTTTTCATCTCAAATGATAGGTTCTGGTAATGCTGCTTTATCAAGTGCCTAGCTGTTGGCAATAGCTGGTTAGGAGACAAGTCCATAGGTTCACAACTCAGTGCTTTAAACGCTGGCATCAACTCAACACGAGTGCATATTTTGTGTTTTCCCCACGGACCAATCAGCCAATGTGCAGCTGATCTTCAAAAGAGAAGACATGAAATAATTCACTTGGACAGCTTATAAACAACATATAAGCAAGGCTATTATTGATCTAAACTGATCGACTTTGGGATTGTGACTGTAGCCCTATGAACCTTTAAAAATTATAATTGAAGGTTTCAAAGCAGGTTATGAGTTCACTGAGCCCTCCCTCTCACTTGATTAATCAGTGATTTACACTTATGTAATGACTTTAACTGACTTAGGTGGTAATTTATGTCACAATGTACATGATATATGGATTTAAATAGACTAAAGAGAGGGGAAAAGAAACCTTCTGTTCTCTAGAAAACTGCCCACTGTCAGAGGGATTCAAGAACTGTTTGAAAAATGTGGTTAGAAACACACAAGTAAATTTTCCAAATTTCCTGTGTTTTCTGGATGATATTTTCATATATTGCCCAACAAACAAGGTTAGGAACTCAAATTTTTAATCTTTTGCACATCATTATATTTCATAAGCTATTCAGAAGGCTTCATTTTTATGAACATACATAGTGGGTCTTGTCCTGACCTTCACAGTGCTCATAGAATATTGCTTTTGCAGCTACAGGATGGATACAGAGATCCCAACACCCCACCACCCAAGTTCAAACACAAAAATGAAAGTGGCCTTTCTTGGGAGTAGCAGGGTTTTATTTAGGACAGGTATTTAAAAGCAGACTTACCTACATACCTACATTGTCAACTGAGAAGTCTCCTTGTGCCCTTCTCTTATGCAATATGAACAAGTTAATGATCATAAGAGAAACACTTCTACATAATGTTAAATTTACACATGCAAACTTAGCACGTTCTTCAATAGGACTACTCATGCTGCAAACGGGCAGGCACTTGTGGGATCAGGGCTTAACTTTCTGCCTGAGAGGGAAAAATCATAGAATGTAGATTGTACAGAGCTACAGGATTACAGAACATGCTGAGTTGGAAGGGACCCACAAGCATCACCTTGGCCCTGCACAGGACTCTGCAGCAGTGAAAATGCAGATGTGGACTGGTGTGTGCTCCAGAAACTATAGACAGCAACTGCAAAGGCAGTTGCAAGGTTTTTTGTGTTCTATCTTTTCTTTGTTGGTTGGGTTTTGGCTTTGATTTCTTTTTTAATACTACAAGGCTGTTGGTTTGCAAATTGAAAATATCTATAGCAAGCTCAGTATTTAACAGCATGGTGGAGAACAAACTTCCTGCCAAAAGGACCTTTTAAAGTCGATCTCTCCCGGACGCGTGGCGTCTCCGAAGTGCTCCCACGTCAAGTACGGAGACAAAACCCGCTTCCAGACCTCCCAGACGCCCCGTGGGAAGCAGAGCCGGCCCAGCCCGCAGGGGTCAGTACTGCCGCGGCCACCGGGAGGCAAGTGGTGCCGCTCCACCGGCCGAGCTCTAGGACAGGGCAGCGGGGGTCTGGCCCCGCACCTGAAATGCGGGTGGGATGCCGAGGGATGCGGCGCGGTGCCGGTGCCGGGGGGTGGGGCGGGGAGCAGCCCACGGGTGGCTCCTCGGGCTTGGCAGGTGCCGCTGCCGCTCCCCGGTCCTTCCCAGGCGGGCCGTGTCCGGGGGGGAACCGTGCCCGTGGCCGGCAGGAGGCGGCC
>VXAY01003981.1:16865-109831 GCA_013399855.1 Oxyruncus cristatus
AAGCTGAGCAGTTTCAGGCTTCATGTCTTCAAAATATAGTAAATACAGAAAATGTGGGGTGCCCTTTTGGGTTGAGCTAATTTAGCTCTAGGGACACCAAGGAATCAACGTGGGAATGACAGGATCCTATTTTTTAAAATTCCTGTGAAAATGCTTAATGAACGCACTTTTCAGCAGCAAATAGAATACTATGAATAGAAAGTTCTTATATTGTGTTAATTATTTTAATTGAGAGTTGGCATGAAAAGTCAAATTCACATTTGCTGTGTGAATATATAATGTATTCTTTGTGGAAGTGATTTCTGATGGTTTATTCTACTACATTTTACTTAAAAGGAAAGCATCTTTCTGTGAGAAATTTTCTTAATTATGTAGTTACTCTACTTGAGAAATCTTAAAAATCCTTTTAATGGTAGATTGCAGTTGCTTTCCATCCATGGTAATTTACCACTGACGGTAATTGCTAAACTGTAGTATCAAAGTTCAAGCATATTGAAACCTATCTTTCCTTTACCTACTTTGGTATTGATTAATAAATACTTTCAAGGCAGATTCTTTTAGATATTCAAAATATTGCTTTGAAAAGAAGAGTTAATAAAAAGTGAATTGATTAAAGGGACACAATCTAAACGTTGTTCAACCTTGTAATTTGTTTTCTTTATAAAACAACTGTTTTCTATTATGTGTACAGATTTTGCATAGCAGCAGGAAAACTGATAATGATAATGTCAAGTTCCAAGTGAAAATAAGTACATATTTTCTTCTTTAATGTTGTAGATACTGTGCATCTAAGGATTGCCTGTAACAAAATCAGCAAAAAATTGTTAACAAAATGTGAATTATTGATACTATGTAGCCCTTCCATATCAGAAAGATACTATTCTTTCTTAAATTTCTATTATGCATATAAAATAGTCATCTGATTGCACACTGAGCACCAGATGGTGTATGTGAAATTTTGCACTATTTCAGTCCTCTGAAAATGGACTGAAATGGTGCACAATTCTAGTTTTAGAACAATGAAAGGAACAAAAAAGCTCATGAACCTTGCTATTAACTGCTCCTCAAGAATTGCTGTCACATATTTGAAACAGATTACTAATTTTACCAGTGTCTTTACAGATGAGACCAGCAATTTTGAATACCCTGTGGAATAACCATAAAATAAACGAACATTGAGACACTCCATTTTCCCTAGGTGCACTGGACTGAATTAATGAAACCAGCATGACAACAAGAAAGAAATCCATTAACTTCCAAATGAAGTTACCTCTTAGTCAACCTGAGGTTTGAGCAATAGTATTGTTGGAGGGGTCTTTTTTTCTTTTTTTGATTTGTTTCATTGAGCAATAATTTCGTAATATAACCAGGGCAAACGTAAGCTGTGTGAGGCAGCTTTGTTATTAAGCAGTTTTGGATTTCTGCAATTTGGGATTTCTTGAACATGTCTTAGATTATTGAGTATAGTTAAATAGTATTAGGATAGTTTATTAAAATTATAATCTAAAAATCAACTGCAGTATTGCAACCCTTTCCCTTGAAAAGGATATCTGCTAAAAATTATCCCAGGATATGAGGGGAACTCCTGAAGAGACTGAATAATTTGAAAGGTGCTTCAGAAAGAGGATTTCATCAAAAGCTATAATTTTATGTCACTTCATGCTGTAAAATATCAGATGCCAAGACGATATTAAACACATATGAGAAAACAAGAAATTATGTATTAGTCATGTTGCATCATTACTACAAAGATGAGAGATTACTTGCCAGTGTTGTTGTTTGGTTTTTCTTTTCTTCAGTTATTTCTTTGTAAATTCTTCTTTTTTTTTAAAAAAAATATTTTTCTCAAGGAATTTAATTTTGTAGTGATAGAGCAGCTATATTAGCTGCATTTTATTCACAACTGAAATGTTTGCAAGTGAATAATCACATCTGCGTAGAATTTTGCAGATTGCATTTTTAGTACACATTTTAGACCCTGCCTTTTTCATCAGATCTTGTGCTTGCTGCGCACCAATTTAATTTCAGTTTAAAATGAAGGTTGTCATTTCAGTATTGATTGTGCTTTTGTTCCCATTTCTTCTGTTGCATCCTGAGTTTTGGATGGTTGAACACTGTAGACACTAAGGTCAAAGGGACATGCTTGAGGTCAAACCATGCCATTATTGAGGAGTGGAAAACCAACAGAAACATTGCAAAATGAGAGTTCTGCTCCTTTGGTTTTGCTGCAGCATTCAGAGAGGAAGTCTTGCTAAGTGGGAAATGTGCTTTATCTGTGATACAAGACTGCTTTTCTTGGTTTGTGACCACAAATACTGATTTCTTAAAAGCAAAAATTTCAGTGTCATCCCAAACATATCATACCTTATTTTGCCTGCTCTCCCAGTGGTCAGAAGTGGACTGCTTGGTGATGCTTTAGAGACAAATGTAAGAAGGTGGGTCAGGAAGGCCTAGTCTGAGGTGTGTGAGGGAACACAGGCATCAGTAATCTCACAGCCAGTAAATTTCACTGTTGATGTGAAGGAAGGAAAAGAAAAACAGTAGCATTGGGGAGGTTAGAAATGGAGAGAGAGACGGGGCGGGGGGAGGGGTGGGGGGTGGAGAGAGAGAGAGTGACAGAGAGAGAGGGTTGAGAATATGAATGGGAGAGGAAAATAAATGCTGTGATGACAAGGGAAGAGAACTTCTGTGAATGGTAATTCTAGTAGTACCTTTCCAGAGTAAGAAAAAAGACTCCTGAGAAGTTTCTTTGAATTGTTACTACAAATCATCTTTGTTGAAAGTAACAACCAAAATGTAGCATACCCGTGTAGGCATTTTTGATCATTTTGCATGGAAATCTTTAGTAAGATGACTGCATCATAACCTATTGTGCTAGGAATGTTATGTTAAAGCTTGGTTGTTAGAAGTGTCGGAGGTTTGTAAGGATTCCTTTATAGGAAGCCCTTCTTTCTCCTTGCCACTCATTTTTTTCAAAACTCTGTCTTGGAGTGAAGGAAGTGCTTACAAGTGGCAAATCCTCCCTCCTATCAGGTATTTGTATTAGTTATGCTTAATAAGGGGAATCCTTTATAAATCCGAATGCTCCTGCTTACACTTAAAATAAATAATACAGTCAATATAATAATGAATAGTTACTAATGTGAGGAAAAGGGGCTCTAATTTCTATGGTTCATGTACTTATTGATTTGTCAGTATTCACATTTTAAACTTTGCAGTGTTACAAATGGCTCTCCATAAGGCAGACAAGAAGACACTCTGTCTTCCTAAAGTTCTTGAAGTCTTGGGTACGTGGGTAAAATCTGTATGTGGTTGAGTGAGCCACATTGATAATAAACGGCTCAGCACTTTACTGCCTTTCCTGTGTTCTCAGAAAATGAGAACTGAACGACTGAGGGATAAATTCTCTGGCTGTGTGAGACAGAATGCCTTTCAGTAATGGAAAAGGAGGATCTTCCATGTCTCAGTTGCATGAAAAGTGTTCAGAAAGGCACGAAATGGCATTTTTCCTGTGTAATTAGTGGTAAAACTTGGCATGACTACTAATGTATGCAAGCACATGGTTCAACACTTTGCAGATCTAAAGGCATTTGATCATCATGTAAAATCGAGCTAGAAGAAAGATCTTGCAGATAAAAAACACTGGACCTGGTTTTGTTTTCCGCACACTGTATATTTCATTGAAGGTTCTCATTTATGAGAATATGTTATTTGTAGTATTACAAAAAATATTTCCTATCTACAGTAATACACTTCTCATTTAATAAATATGGAGTATCTAGTTTATTTTGTTATTAATCTTTTTAATACATTAGGTATTTAGGTTTAAATACATTAGGTTTTGTTTTATCAGTTTTATTCAGATTCTCAGTGTCACAGTGTAAAAAAACTGTGACAAATTTGTTGCCTACTTGTGGATTAATTGTTGCTGGAAGGAATGTTATGAGGCTTAGTTCTTTTTCCCCTCACAGTACCAGAGCAAGAGTTGTCTTTATAAGGGACTGCATTCAGAACCATAAGAAAAAAAATTTTTTTAATGCCATTTGTGAGTACTACAGGAAACCGGAGAAAATAACAACTCAGAATTACAGAAATGAGAAAGAATACTTAGGAGATTAATGAGAAGTATGTTTAGCGCTGACCTGCAACTTGAAGCAAATGGTTAGGCATCCCTTCTGGAAATCAGTAATCTTAGAGTACTAGTATGACGTGGAACAGACATCTGTACGACATCTGAAAGCAGGTTCTCCACATCTTTCTATTGAGGACATCATAAACTGTCTTCCAAATTCTCTGTTGTTGGCCAACACCAGATACAGAAGAAGGCTGCATCAGGCCTTGCCTCTGCTCTGATTCTGTTTTGGTGGTGTTATCTGTTTACTGTGGTACACAAGATGGCTATTGTTTATAAATTAGTGTAATCTCATCAAGGCTGTTGAAGGGAAAGAAAGTCCCGTGTCAGAAACAAATGGGACTGGAAGGCCATGGCTGCCATTGCTTTTTCAGTATTTTTTTCCACTGAGGAACTGTCCGATTCTTGTTCCCTGTGGTTTTCTGTGGCCGTGCCTGTACTATCTGGGGAGACAGTGTGAGAGAGTGCAAGGGACCTGTGGCATCCTCGACTGAGCAGAGCAGCCTGGCACATCTGTGCTTGTTTCACACAGCCCAGACCTCCCCCTTGGGGGTCTTTTCAAGTCTGCTTCAGGCTGGCAGGCAATCTTTTGTCTGTATGGTTGGTTTGTTTATCCAATATGCCAGAACAAAAGAAAGCTGAGCCTCAGACCATCCTAATTCCGAATGTCATACATGATTGTAAGGGGTGAGTGATATGTATGGGGTGCCTTGAAGGGGGCCATGCAGCAAGTAATCCTGACAACTGTGCATGTATCTCCCTTCAGAGGAAACTGGGGCACCTTAAAAGGGATCATAGGAGAGAAGTAGCTTAAGTTCAGTAGTGGTGATCAGGAGAAAAAGGGCAAATGAAGGAGAGATGCAAATTAACAGCATGGTTAATACTTAAAAACTTTCTTGTATTGCCATTTCCGTTGTGAATGGAGGGAAGAAAGCCACAATGCCTTGTAGTAGAACATTTTGAAGAGGTTTGTGAACATCCTAACTTGCCCTCAGCTTTTTAGGTTTACTTTACTTTGGCTGCTTTGGCTAGGGGAGGAGGGACTCGGCTTAAAGGTGGTTTTAATAATGTTTTCAGAATGGAATAAAGCTCCTAGGTTCAAAAAATCAAATATTTTTCCTCTGTTTTGAAGTGATGTCTTATTCTTCCCCGTTTTTTTTTTTTCTCCTAAAGTCCCTCAGCAGGATTTAGATGTTCCAAAACGTGTGCCCATAGGCCTTTTCTTTTTGTGTGTAAGTTGGCTGAACCCTTCAGTTCTCTTTTCAGTGCTTGTGTTCTTCATCTGCAACATACCAACCTCTAAGACAGTGGGAGTCTTCCTGGAAAACAAATGCTTTTGGTATTCTTCAAAGGCACCACATATATTCTGGATTATTCTGGATTATTTTGAGTAGTCTTTTATTCTTCTGTGCTAAGGTCTGACAAACTATAGGGCCTTTAAAATCGCCTCTACAAACTGCCTTTCCCCAAAAATGGTGTGTATTCCCTGCTCTCTTAGTGCTACAAATTGGTATGGATGAGATTGTGGTGCCTTCATCTGTAGCTCCAGCGTCCCTGGGCTGTTTCTGCAAAATACAATTGTTTTCCTCAGGCATCCAATTAGTAATAATATTTCTTTTTTCCCTGAGTAAGCAATAGTGGGTTACTAACGTCTTTCCCCAGTTTGGGAATACTTGAAATCGTGTACCTGGTTTCAAATCCAGTGGAGACAACAGGTGTTTTGGTGTGCTTTGGCACCAACATCAAGAGGAGACAAACTGAACCCAATTTCTCTGCAGGTGGAAATTAGAAAACGAGAATTTACTGAAAATAAAATGTGTTAGATCTTGTATGAAGGTGTTAGATGTTGTTCATACAAAATAAAAAGAAATTTTCTGAATTTTTAAAATAGGAAAAACCTTTTTTGCAGTCATCCTTGGCCTTTCATCAATATTCAGGTCTTGAGTCTGACTGTTTAGAGCATGAAAGTATTTGCTGATTTAATGATTTATTCTGTTTTCATGTTTTTGATCATTTATTCTGTTTATTCTGAAAAAAATCTGCTATGGAAACAGGTTTCATAAACTGTCTTCTGAAATCTTTGTCTAAAGACAAACTGCAATGCAAACCATGTTTGTTTATGATGTCTGCTCCTTTGTAAACTGGTGAAGAAATGTCAGAATGGATGATCAGAAAAGTATTAGGTTTATTTTTGGTATTGTATGTGTCTGCACAGAAATTAGAGAGGTCTTGGTGAAATTAAGATGTTTGGGCAGAGGTATTTATGATATGTCAAAAGGAAAGAAGTTCCTCAGTACTTTTGTTATTGTAGTTGTAAATTTTTCTTTGCAGTGTCTGTGTTTTTGTAAAAACTGAAAATTTTTCCTGTAGCATGCAGAAGCTCCAGAAGTAGGCAGAAGTCCTGGAGGAAACCATGTTTCTCACTTGACATACTCTGTTGAGAGGAAGGTTTGGTGGGGAGGGAATTAAAACTCTTGCATTGAGTTTGCCAAAAATCAGTCAAAACCAGCTTTTTGTTATAGGCATGTTTTCTTTTTTCCTCTTGCTTATTCTGTACCTGAGCTCATAACATTTTTGATTTTCTTGATTTTTAGTTATTTATTAATCTTAATTTTCATTTTTCTCCATGAATATTAAAAAGGTCAGGGTTGAAACTTTGCAGCAGGGCAGCATATGGAAACACTTTTATTTCTGTGTGCGACATACAGTATTCCTCCAAGAATATTAATCCAGAACTTTTAATAAACCGATAATGCTCCCAAAGAAAATTCAAAATGGAAATAAATTTTTCTTCAGTAATGTTTAATCCTACTATGTGTGTTGTCTCGATGAGAGTTCAAACCAGCCGGATTTTCACATGCCTGCTCTACTGAGGTTTAAGCATGCGCTTGAAAAGTCATGAAAACACAAGTCAGTGTTCATTGCTGCATTCACGTGTCTTTGAAAGTTATATAAATGTGTGCTGTGCCCGCGTCCATGCTCAACTTGAGGAGATTATTCTGAGTGTATGTTTGTATCTAATCCACCAGTGGATTGTTGTAACTCTGTTGAGAGTGGTGGAATTTCTTCTGCCTTTGCCTACAGTGGATTAAAGGTTCTTCATTTTAATGTGCATTTAATATGCATTTTTTTTCCTGCATAATGTAACAACATAAAGCAGATGGACTTAATATTATTATCTATAAGATGAAGCGCATCTAACAGGAAGGCTCTTATTCTCTGGTTTTTCAAGCTTGCTGTGATTCATATTCCTTTTCTTGCATACGGAGGGAATATGGGGTAAGAAAAATCACTTGAACTGAAGAAAAGTAGTGTAATTGAATTTTGAACATTGATTTCTGAGTGTACAAAAAAATGAAGCGAAAGAATGTACTCAAGCAGTAAATTACAGGAGGCAGCAGAGTGTACAATGCCTTTAAGAAGCAGGTGTTTGCTGTGAAGTTTACTGTGCATACAAATGTGCTGGCGTTTTGAAGTTGGTTAGGAGCAGTTACAGGGGAACAGGAAACCTGACTGGCCTGATACAGGCTCTGTCTATTCAGTACAGGCTTGCAAAAAGGGAAAAAAAAAAAAAAAAGGCAAGGAAAAACATGGGGTTTGTTAGCTCTTCAAAGTCTGAAGCATGAGGGGGAAACCAGAAGTACGATCTAAAGGAAATTGCAGTAGTTGTTATTTTAAGTATACACAAAAGAAGCCTTGCTCTCTATCAGGAGCACTAGTCATTTTCAGTCTGGGAGGAGGAACTAAACATTTAATTAAACAATGCCTTTGACTCTATTAGTTTATACTCCAGCATTCACAGTACATATAGATTTAGGTTATTTTTCAAGGGTACAGCTGTTTCCTCCCACATGACATCTGGGCTGGAGTTTTTGTAGAGTGACACGTTGTAGTTGTGGTAGCACTTGAGTGAACTGATAAAACATCAAAATGCTTCACAATCAGCCAAGGCAGAAGCAGGTCCTGCCTCAGAGGTCTGGTCTAGGGCTGCAGCAATACACGGGTGAGCAAATTAACACATGTGGAAGGGGAGGAGGATAGGATGGAGGGGAAAAAAGGTGACGTTATTAGTTCAGGGAATATTGTCTCGAGGGGCAGAATAGCAGATTACTCTGGTGTTGTTGCCCTCAAAGTACAAATTTGCAGAATTTTGCTGGGAGAAAATTTCACTAGGCATCTGCCACAAATTAGAAGTGTATATACCATGAGTAGCTTTGGACTTCTGTGTTACCTGTTCTTGCATAATATTATTTTGTTTAAGGATGTTCTGGTTTTGTTGCAAAAAAATTATAAAGGTAAACCAGCATGAAAACAACGTACATCAATACAAATAGTTCTGTACTTTCCATCTTAACTTTTCCTTAATGAGAAAAATAATAAGGTTAATTAATAGGTTAATATTAGCAGCTTGACCACCCTTGCCTGGGGCAGGCTGGAAGAGAGGCACACTGTTGGTTCCAGAAGCAGTGTGAATTGGAGGAGGTTTCTAGGTAAGCCTGAAAATTTTCGGCATCTCTAACACAAAGCAACAATGGCAGCTCATCTGACAAGGCCTAGCTGGTAGTACTTAATTTCACATTAAGTACTGACCTCACCAAAGATCAGACCCCACAATCTGTCAAACCTGTTTGATCATCCCATCAGGTCTGCCAGCCCACTGAACCCCCAAACCTCAAGATTTTCTCTTTATGCACAAGTTGTCTTTCTAACTAACTGTGTCTGCTTTCGTGGGGAAAATAGGATACAATCCACCTGTAGTCTGTTTGGGTATGCACTGTGATAGTGCTTGTGTAATACACGCTACTCACTTGTGGGTAAAGAATATGTTGGAGAAGGTTAGAGCACCTTGAAACACATGTATATACATAATTACGGTAAAGATTACAGAAACAATATTTTGGTGAAATAACAGAATTATTGAACTGTGTTACAATAGATGATGTGATTTTTTTTTCCTTAATCTACTTCATTAATAGAAGGCTGGATCTGCTTAAAAGGGTTTGTTATTTTAATCAAAGGTTTGTTCTGGTTTTGGGCTCTTGTTTCAATGGGGAATTATATCCTATAGGGACACTTGATTAAGCCAAAATATGTCAAGTCAGTGGTTAGAGTTTAGCCATCCCACACGTTCTGCTGCAGGAGGAAAAGAAGAATACTTTCCTGTGTTGAATTATCTCAAATTTCATTTGAGCAGTAGTGTATCAAAGCAAATAAAATTCAGATCAAACAGAAAAAAGTGGTGCATATTAAAAAGAAGAAACTGGAAGGATCTCATCTTGGTAAGGAAGATCCTGGCAATTTCATTGGGCATTATTGTCTATCACATAATCATAGGCAGGATTGCATTTGTACACAAAAGGCTCAGGCATGATAGTTATTTTCAAAAGTATTCAGGTGCTTGCATAAGAGTCTCTCCAAAGTCTTTTCTAAGGGCTGTACTTGGCACTGGGGTAACTCCAAAAAACTGTCTCAGGACTGAATTACCGATTACAGAGTAAATATCAGGACAACAGTATCACATTTGGGTAATGGGTGTGTAAGAGCAGGACTCAGGAGCTGAGGCTGGGAAGCAGCATCTTAACCATCTGACTTGGCATTTTCTTACTCAATGCTAGAAAAAGAAGAGAATTTTATGCTGTTGAGCCTGTATTTTCAATAAACAAACAATCCCAGATAGTTATATTAATAAGTTCCTTTAATAAATGTGGATTTAAAAGTTTTAAGGAACAGCTGTTGCTGAAATGTTTGCCTCTAAGCAGTACTGCAGTTCTTCATATAGGAAAATACTAAAACTGGATTTCAAAAGGCAAGTTTGTCTGTCAAAGAGTAATTTGTGTAGAGACATGGAGCTGAATGTTCTGTGGTTCAGGTAGGTGTGTTACCCTATCTAAAATTAAGTTCTCCAGAGGGACTACAGTATCTAAATATTTTACTTGCACACAGTATTTGTGGGCTCTGATGATTCTTAAGAGTTTCTCTGGGAAGGTTTGGGCATGTGGTCAAGCTGGTAAGAGTTCAGTCTGGTAGCTGTCCATATGCATGAATAGCAAATATTTAGTAATTAAGTTTATTTTAGATTTCAGTAAGAGGATTTAGTTGCATTACCTTTCATTTGCTGTCAGCTAAGAGCCTTCAGAGTCTGTGGCAGTGGCAGTTCAGCTTACATAAATTTCTTGAAGGGACTGATTTCTCCGAAAGGCTTCAAACCTGCAATGCAACAGCCTGATTCTCATAGTTAATTGCATTTGGGTGTTTTTGTCAATGCAAATACTTGAATTTCTTTCATGCTTTCATTTAAAATAACTTAAACTTTCTGTTGTCATGGTTGCAGAGAGGAACTCAAAAGCATGAACCCTGCTGACTCCTAAAACAAGTAAGCCTGCATATTTCTCTGAGGAAGCTCAAAATTAAAGCAAGTGTTATGATTTTTTTTTTTCCCCTTGAAGGTAAAATCTTCATTTCTCAATGGCTAGGATTGGTTCTATAGAACAACAGGGATAGAAGGGAATTAGATGAGTGGGATATATAGTCAGTTTATAGTGAATAACATTACACAAGATCATGGTCACAAATATGTGACCAAATATATGGTTCATTCTTTGCAGGTTCTTTTAGTGTGATCTGTTTTTATAAACCTCAACTAAAGGAGCCTCCCAGGAGCTCAGCTGCAGTTCTTTGTTACTCTTCTAGTAGAAAGCTTTCCCTGACATCTCGCCAGAGTCACTTTTGTTTTCAGTTAAGCTACTTTCATGTGTTCCTAACTTCAGTGGCTCTGTTCACAGAGTACATTTGATCTTTAACCTTTTGTAACATGCTTTTTTATAGCATGTTAGGAGACTTGGTGCTAGAAAATGCTGGAAGCTTTGACTTTGAGTGAGGACAGACACCCAGGCAATTGTCTGACAACCTGGATGGGGGAGGCATTAGGTTGTATGCAGACCTCTTCCACCACTGTTTCATATTCATGTACCTAAGGAAAATTTCAGGACTTTTTCTCTCCTGCCCAACGTTTTTGAATACACTTAGGAAACTCAATTTTTATTTCTGCAGTGTATTCTCAATGAAACATTGCTTTTCAGTTGCCTCTTGGCTTTCTTGAATAGTTCTTGTTCTTTTATTTCCTTTCTGGATGACAAGGAGAGTGGATTAAATTAATCTATATATCTTTCTTAGTCTCCCTTTACCTACTTTTGTTTGGTTTTTTCCTATGCTGGCAAGAGAGGAATAGAAAGACTGCCCAGTGAACAGATGACAGTGTTTACCTTATGCTGTCAATGATACAGAAGCCAAAAACTTGCAGCAGCAACTTCATCTGTGGGTAGAAGGTTGAACATAGATTCCCTTTTTCACTGTGTGCAGCAAGTCAGCTGATGTCATTAGCACATTTTAAATATCATATCTTTTATGCTTCCATATGGATACTCTTATTTGACAGGTTGAGGTGCAGTGGTCCTTAGGCTGCTGCCTCTAAGGATTATCGTTCTGTTGTGTTTTCCTGTGAGTCTCCATGCAGGAAGGACTTAACCTTGTGACTTTACAAAAGATTTGGCAGCTTCTCCCTGCTCTGCTCCAAACTACAGCACACTTTCCAAATGTGTATCTGTATCTCTTTGCCTCTTGTTGGCTGTCCCTGGAGCTATTTGCTTGGCAGAATGTTTCCCGTTCCAAGGGAGCTTTAAACTTATCTGGGCTGGGATCCAGCAGAAGCCCAGAAGTGATATGAAATAGACTTCTGAAGAATATGATAGGGAGACTGGAAACTGGTAAGATTGGTCTGCTGGCCAAAGCCTTGTGATGGTATGTAAATGAGCACAGTGCAGTTCTTGTCTCTACCAGTCTAACCCTGTTGGAAGAGGCTGGGCTTCATGTTTCTGCACTTTTTTCATTTTCTTTTTCTTTTTTTTTCTTTTTTTGGTTTGGGTTTTGCTTTGGTTTAGTTTTTTGTGGTTATTTTTGTGTGTATGTGTGTGTGTGGGGGGGTTTGTTTAGTTTTTTTTGGTCTCATTATTTTAACTTTATGCTATGGCAGTTAGGGATAAGTAGTTGTATTTTTTACAGTCTCTACTGGAGGGAGCTGCAGTATTTTAGCATTCTTTTTGTGTCTTGTCTCTGCAAAGGGTGGTGATGGTAATGGAGCACAAGGGGCAAGTGATGTGAGAGATGAGCACTGCAGTGTGAAATGTATATTTTACATATTAATTCAAACTGATCTTTTCAGATATATGTCCTTCTATCAGATACAAATTCTCATACAGTTCTTTGTTAGAAGATCTGAGAGAACCCTGAAGACTGAAAATGTGTTGAGGCAAAAGTCTAGGATTTTATTGAATCTAAAAGAACAAGGCATGACTTAAAACAAACCCACAAAAGAGCAAAAAAATATGCAAACAAATCTCACCCACCAGCTCTGCCAACTTCCTGACCCCTCTTCTCTTACAAAGATGCCGGCAGCCATAGATAGATTTATTTGTCTCTGCAAAATTAATTTTTAAATTCAAGTTTATTGGTTTCATTTTATGGATCTTATTTTTATAATTTCCATGACATTGTTGCATCCAGTGTCCCTTCCCATTTTTAAACATTTACATGAATTTACTTCCCACAGGTAAAACTCATGATTTTAGAACGATTTTAGAAAACTCATAGTTTCTAGAAGAGCTGCCAGATTCCAGGCAACTGGAGACAGGAACAGATGACATGGCCTCAAGTTGTGCCAGGGGAGGTTAAAGGTGGATATCGGGAAGGGTTGTCAGGCATTGGAAGGGGCTGCCAAGGGAAGTGGTGGAGTCAGCATCCCTGGAGGTGCTCAAGAAATGATTGAATGTGGCACTCAGTGCCTGGGTCTAGTTGACAAAGTGGTAATTGGTCAGGGGTTGAACTTGATGATCTTGGAGATCTTTTCCAAACTGAGTGGTTCTATGTTTCCAGGAAGTTCCTTGAAGTGAATTCATGCGATCCAGAAGGAAAGCTGCTTGCAGTTTGGCCTCAGGCTTTGAAGAAGCCATTTGTGATGGTTTCTTATTAGGCGGTTCTGACCTCTCCTCTTTGAAAAGTTCTCCAGTTTTTGTGGCCGTATTACCATTCTGACGTTGAAACATTAGCTTAAACCTGTCCATAGCACTAATCACCTTTCTTGCCAACTGCTGTGCAGGCAAAAAAGTTACAGAAGCAGAAAAAGGACATTGAATCAATATTTTCCAGTGTTGTTGCCTTCAGTTTTACCAAAGTCCCTTTGAACTTTAGAATAAGAGTTTGTGTTTGTCTCCAGTTTGTCACTTGCCTTGCTGAGATACTGGTCTTCAGGGAGAGCCTGTTTTGAGTTACCTACCTGATGCATGTCCTGGGGAGAAGGAGTACGTTCAATAGCAGCACAGGCATCACAGTTGAATTTTTAACTCTGTCCCCTTTCTTTAATATCCAGAAATCCTGAGTGCAGTAGAGATAGGAATGACACAGCAGAGATAATGTCCCTTTCTGTTCATGCTCCTTCCTGCTTAGAATTGCTGGTGTTTGTGTCTGTGGCTGTGGAGATGGAAAGGGCCAGAGCTATGCTAAAAGCAGCTTTGTTAAACTGTTACTGCTCAACCAAATTATGAGGAAAAATATTTTTTATTAAGACAGTGTGAGTTTCTTGAACTCTATCCTAATTACAGCTGCATGTCTCTTCTCTCCTGACTTGGCCCAGCCCTGTGTAAGGTAGCCTGAGGTCTGCTTTAATTTACTCCAGTTGGCAGTGATTCCTGAGGAGTTTTATGCCACCTGGCTATGACTAGAACAGGGCTAGTCCCAGCCACTCCCTTTCCCCACCCTGCAAAGGCGCTGTGAGCAGGAGTGTGTAGGAGCTGGAACTCTTGGACTGCAGCCCACCAAGGAGCCCTGAAGTGGGAAGCCCCCATGGGGGAACTTGCTGAGAGTTTCCACTTTGAGCTGTATAGGGTGCAGAGAAGGATTGAACACCTGCTGACCTCCTTCAAACATTCCTGTATCCCCTCCGTGAAAAATCTGAATGCTATTTAAAAGCTTTCTTTAAACAACTCTGTGGTTTGTGAGGCAAAGGCATTGATGTTGTGTCTCTGTATCTTTTGCAAAAATGTTACTTGCATGAGCAAAATAGAAATACTCCAAAGAAAATTTAGTTGCCTTAGTTAATTTACAAAAATTTATTGTTCATTTTGCTAACAATAAATGCAATAAATAATTACAGAATACAGTTTACACTTGAAGTCAAGTCATAATTCATTCCACTTGTAAATTTTTATTTCTCCCACTCCTCTGCATCAGAAATATATATACTATAAAATAAATGTTTGAAAATCAACACTTCTTCCTTCACTACGTTATACTGTAGTGTCAGCTTGTTAAAAAAGTTATTTTTCATTCTTTCCCCTGGACTTTAGTTTCCATCAGTAAATTTGCTATGGTTTAATAGTGTAATTTTCAAATAGAGAAATTACAATAGTGCATTTTTGGTAAATCAACATAATTGTTTTAGTTGGTATTATATGGAAGCTCCCTGCTGACTCTGCAGTATTTGGTGCAAAAGTATAACATATACAATTTCTAAGTTTATGAATGAACTGAGCTTTCATACAAACCAGATGCAAACATTCTACTATCATGCATAAAATTGTTAAACTGTGTGTCCCTGTTTCTTTAATATTGCTTCCTTTGACGTGTCGAAGTCAGTAGTTTCCTTGGTGGGCTGTTTAGAGTAGAGTTATAATAAAGTGTTGGCAGTTCGTGATTAAGCTTAGGCTTAATGGTGGCAGTTCAGTTATATTAGACAATTTTTTCCTCATTTTTAGGAATTAGTGTCCTGCCAGTCCAGCACTAATTGTGGGTAGTGTTATTTCAGATGCGTTAGCAATAGCAATTCTTGGTGGATAAACAAGTGGAGCACTAATACATGTGTGTGTACTGGTTATACATAAAAATACATAATATTTTCATATACTATAAATAAAAGAATATACAATATATAGAAGTATAAATGTAATTCATGCTTGCATCTCTCTCTCTATCTGTCTAACTAAAAAAAAAATAATTGAAAGACGAGAGCCTTTTTCCTGGAGACTGGTGGCTGAAGAATGCAGTGTGCTGAAGAATTGCTTAGCTGCTCTAGTTCACATGCTATTCCTAAAAGTCTGGAAAAGGGTTTTGAACCTCTTGTAGAGAAACAGAGCGATACTTGGTGATGGTATGGAAGTTATGGATGTGTTGTCCATGTGGTGTGCAATATTAGTCATCTTTCTGACTAGGATGTTGTAAATTTGAAGAATTGGAACTGTCTTTCTATACACATCTTAGTTAAATATTATTTTCCATTGATTTTGAAAGGCTGAGGATCAACTGTTGTTGCTTTCTCCTCTGCTGAAAAGACCCTTGATAAACTTGACAGGGGCATGGGGAAAACGTGTGTGTATAATTTTCTAAAGAAATTTAAATCACTAATTTAAAAAACAACATAAATATTGTTCTAGCAGAACTAGAATTGCTGGTAAAAGCTTCAAAACATTGGTGTTCACTGGAATCTTCATTTTAGAGAAGATTGTGCACACATGTGTACCATAAAAATGCCTAAATTATTTTTGTCAAGAGACTAATTTAACATGTAAAACCAGTATTAACATAAAACACATGGTTTAGTATAATATTATGTGACTAGATCAATTCACCATGTATTTTTAGCCACATAAATCCTAGAAATAGTGTATTGTTTCGGATTTAAGGTCAGGTTTTTCAGGTATGTTTTCCATGCTATTGATGACATATTTGCTGTCTTACAGCAGTTTTGCAGATTTCCATTGGCTGTGCATTAATATTGTAAAGATATGGAGTTTGTACATGTTCCAGGATAGTTATTTTGTATGGTTTATGTAATTTGTATAAATTTTATCTAGGATTTTTTTATCAGTTTCTTCTCCAGTGCTTTGTCCTTACAGCCTTCCTTTTTCAGTTCTGCTGCTGACTGTTTTAAAATGTTAATCAGTCTCTGGTTGTGATTTACCCTGGACACTAGAGATGATGGACAGATTGGATCAATGGGCAGAGAAGAATTGTCTGAAGTTAAACAAAGGCAAATACAGGGTCCTGCACATGGGGAGGAATAACCCCACGAATCAGGACAGGCTGGCACTGACCTGCTCGAAAGCGACTCTGTGGGGAAAGCCCTGGGGGTCCTGGTGGATAACAGGCTGTCCCTGAGCCAGCAGTGCATCTGGGGCCAAGACACCAAAGGAATCGTGGGGTGCATTAGGAAGAACATTGCCAGCAGGTCAAGGGGGGTGATCCTGCCCCTCTACTGATGCCTGATGAGGCACATCTGGAGCGTTGTGCCCAGTACTGGGCTATGCAGTTCAGGAGAGACTTCCAGTGCGTCCAGTGGAGGGTGACAAAGGTGGTGAAGGGATTGGAGTGTCCCTCTGACAGGAAAAGGCTGAGGGAGCTGGGCCTGTTCAGCCCCAAGAAGAGATGACTGAGAGAGGACCTCATCAAGGTCTATAAGTACGCAAAGGGAGGGTGTCAGAGGATGGACCACCTCTGCTCTGTGGTGTCAAAAAGTAGGACCAGGGTCGACAGGCAGCGACTGATGACCAGGAAGTTCCACCTGAATTTGAGGAATAGCTTCTTTACTGTACAGTGACTGTGCACTGGAACAGGTTGCCCAGAGAGGGTATGGAGTTTCCTTCACTGTAGATACTCAAGAACTGTCTGGATTCAATCCTGTGCCATGTGCTCTAGGATGTCCCTACTTCAGTAGGGAGATCAGACCAGATGAGCCACCGTGGTCCCTTCCAACCCGAGCCTTCTGTGATTCTTCAGCCTGTGATTCTGTGATTCTAGCTATGCATTGCTAACACTGACATGCATTTCCAGATATTTCTGCCTCTGACATGGGAAAAGGCTGAAACCACCACAACAGGGTATCGGGGAAATCAGGTCAGTGGAGACAGAATTGTTTGTCCCAGTGGCACAATAGCAGGGAGCATTAAATCTCCCTGGAAGCAAAGAGCTTATTTCATTTTGGTTTTCTGAATGATGTTTGCATTGCATTGCCTGAGTAGGCCAGGTGTGTTTTTGTGCTTTGTGTGTGGTGCTGTGTTCTGAGTTGACGTGTGGCCAGGCTGGGAATCCTTTGGATATAATCTGAATATTCCCAAAGTTTCCATTAGTATAATGTTTAGAAGTGGCTTTAAAGCTGCTGTGTGGACTTTAAGTAGTTTATGGGTTTGTGAAGAAAATAGTAGTATTACAGTTCTGGTTCACAACAGGTTTTGTGGAGCATCACTGTGGAAATAATCTGTCTTGACATAACTGCAGGGTGCCAGTCGTGGTTTCATAAAGCCAGGTATGCTTCTGACAGTGCCACAAATGAACACGGCCAGTTTTTAAAAGAGAATAAATAACAAATCTCAACAGCATGTCTGGGTCTGTCTCAGAGAATTTTCGACATTATGTGTGTGGCTACCAACATGTAAGTAGCTTTCTGGCACTGCAACTAGATTTTTTCCTTTATCCTTACTTGAGCCAACAGGGACTGATGAAAAGTCTCTGTTTCTAGATTACTTCCCACGAGTTACTCTGTCCTGTATTCTGTTTGCGAAATACTAAAGCAGCTTACCCTTTCACCTCTGTAACAGCAGCAAGTCATGGAGTAGGTAGGTACTGAAGAAGGCGTGGGATTTTTGCCTTGCAGGTGATAAATAGTATGATGGGAATATAAAGCCAATCCAGTCTACATGCTGTGTACTTCACCTGCATGGGAGTGTTCTATAATTAGACTTACATGCAGCACCCAAGGGAAAGTAGAAATTATTCTTTTAAACCCAGATGTGGATAAAATGCACAATAAATTGATGCCTGACAAGCAATTTTCTGAGATTTTTAGCAATGTGCTTTCATAGCTGTTTGGTTCCTGTTTCATCCTGCTCTTTTCTTACCTTTTTCCTTTTACTCTGTTTTTATTAGATGTTGTGAGTGTGTGTGTTTTTTTCATCCTGTCTCCTTGGTTGCTCTCGTGTCTTTCTCACTGTCTTATGTGTGATCTGATGATGGTTCTGCAGAGGCAAAAATTTCACAACTGGAGTCTACCAACAGTGTGAAAATATGTGCATGGGGTGCATGGGACACGCAAAGCTCATGAGCTGCTTCCTGAGGGCAGATTTTTGTTCTGCACTCCCTGTTAGGCAGGAGAAGGCAGAGCTGAACAGGGTGCTTGTTATTTCACACATTGCACAATATTGTGCTGGGGATGAAAAAGGAGCTGTACTCTCTCTCATTCTGCCTCCTGCTGCTCTTTCCCTCTGCCTCCATTTAGTGCATCTCTGGCTTTCTCCTTCTGGCTTGCAGCTCCAGGAACACCCATCATTCCGGTTGCTACCCATCCTCTTTCCAGTTTATAGCAGGAATAAAAAAGGCTCACTTTAAAAGACAGACTGTAGGGTTGAAAGTTTTTTTTGTTGGTGTTATGTTGCTTATCAGTACGTGAAGCCTAATGCATGACTGCTTTCAGTACAGTCCATCTTTTGGTCTCAGGCACAGGGCTTTGAAGCAAGAATTCATTTTCTCATTCACTCAGCCAGAGAGATCCCACAAAATGGTACTCTTCATTTTAGTCCTTTCAAAATGCATCCATGTCTGTTATTAAGCTTCACATAAAAAGAGTAATCAGTATAACCAGGTTGGTTGAAAACAGCTAATACTAATAATTGCTGCTGTTTCTAGGGCTTCCCAGCTCAGTGTGGCTTACCTGCCAGGTGAGTTGTGTAGCCATGCCTGTATGTGGAAGGTGAAAGAGGGAGGGTTGGTTTTTTTGCCTAGTAGAGGTCAAAAATGTTTGGAATGAACTTAGATCTGACGGCGGTTAACAAAGCCACTCCCTTTAATGAATCCGAATAGCATTTGTGCAATTAGTTTCCATTCAGTTTTAAACAAAATCCATCCTCTTTCTGGTTGCTTGGGTTTTTTTTTGAAAAGAGGAACTGAAAGACCATTTTAAAGTATCCATTATCTAGCTTTCAAATCAGTCATGACAAGTTAAGTTGCATGTGTGGCTTGCATATGTAAGTCAAAGTGTGACACTTCAAATCTCAGAGTACTTCGTGTCTGACTTACAAAACTAGCTGTGAACATGGAGTTTGTGGGTTCTGGTATTACATAGAAAAATAAATGTGAGTGAAATACAGATACAGAAACCTATTCGAGAGAGTGAAGTCTGAAACTATCAGCTCAGAAACTGCTTCTGTTTATTCACTCTAAAGGATTTAGTAATTCTTTACATTCTTAAAAAAGCAGCTTCCGTAAGAAGAAAATTTAGTGCTTTTTATGGCAGACTATGTCAAATTGAAATGAAAACCCCCATCACTGTGAAGGAAAAGGATTTTGTTTCTGCTCTAAGTGCTAATTTCAATGCAGCTTCAAATTTTGAGTAATCATTATGTAAAACTGCCCATCTTTTAGCTCATTTCTGATGGCTTATATAGTTTCATAAACCTGCAAAGACAGATACGATAGAACAGCCTGTCTGGCAAAAGAATACCAAGAAAGCTAAGTGCTTAAAAATTGGCATTCATCTTCTTTCAGACAAAATGCATTAGAAAATTTCTTTATACCTGAAATGAAATTACTGTTTTCTTGAGCTGCTGTCATGTTTGTTCTATTATTTTGCCCTTAATTTAATGAATCTCAGAGCCTCAGGATATCTACTGACATAGCAACTGCAATAGAATGTAGAATTAATTTTTCCGCCCCTTTTGCATTGTTCCGGCTTATTTGAGAGCACTTTTTATCCATCAGCATTTGATCGCCATACTGCTTTCTTGCTATGAACAAAAAGACTAATGAAGGGTGGTAGTCAGAGAAGGATATCTGGTATTGAAACGGGAGAGGCAGATGAAGCAACCTAGTGTATTTACTGAGTAATCAGCCATTCTTTGTATGGTATTATGCAGTAGCTGTGACATAAAGCACAACAGCTGGTATCTGTTTCATGTAGAACTTAGCTTAACTTTTCTCGTGAGAGATCCACAGCAGTGTCTGTAGGTTCTGCTGCTGCCTAATACAGTGAGAAAATCTGAGCATCACCAGAGCTAATACTTTGATTTAAGGAAAGTGAAGTTTTACCAGACAGTACTGTCTTTTCACCCTTTCTGGGCAGAGAAAAAAAAATTAACTCCTCCACCACAGAATTCTTTTGCTTCAGAATTTCACTGCCCTGTGCTACTCCCCTCCAACATGATAATGTGCCTCTGTAACCTTAGCACTGCTATTCAGAAGGATTATGGAGAGTCTGACTGGCAATGAGCCCTTCTGCTCTCCCAAGGAAAGGGGCATTGGGAATGGGTAGTGATATGGGACGTTCATGGTTTTATAAGAGAAATGGGATTTAATCTAGAAGAAACACTTCTTCTTTGGCTAGCAATGTGTGACAGAATGTGTCTATATCCATGATTTCTACCCTTCCCTCTGTCTTTTTCCAGTTCTGCTCCAGGAGTTCAGTGAACCCACACCCACATAATTGATTCTATGCCCTCATCTTCCCCCACCATAAGCACATAGTCTTCATGTAAACATTTATAAGCTGAGTGTAACAGTGGAGGAGCAGGTGCAGGTTGCAGCACTGGGTAGGAGGTGAGGGTTCAGGTGGGTCTGCTGGACTCTGCTGTCCGTGGAGAAGAAGTGGGAGCAGGCATAGGAATGTAAGCAAGGGTGAGAGAGAAATGCACTGTGTGCAAAGGGAGTGGTAAGAAATAGGTGAAGGGGAATAAGACCGAGAGTGTGGTGGAAGCCATTTATCCTGGTATGTGTGAAGCATGATACCTGGTAAAAGGAAACATACCCTGGGAAATGCCCTCAAACAAAGAAGGTTTGGCAGTTCAGTGTGATTGGTGTCCATTAGCAGAACGAGAAGTCAGGAGGTTTATTGTTAGTGGTGCTGGCAACTGTAGGTGCATGAATGCAGCTGGCAGTGCTCTGAGGAAACTGGAAAGATGAACAAGTGAATCAAATGTCCAGGCTTTGAAATATATGTGCTTCTGATGTGTTTGTAGACGGCCAGACATCCGTCACTGGAGCTGCAATCAGTAACTGCAGTAAGTACTTCATCTTAGGGTAATATCCTGATATCAGTCCTGATCCAGGATAATTCTGTCTTCATTAGTTGGTGATAATTTAAATATGTGCAGTATTGCCTCTCCAGAAATTTGTGCTCAATTTAAAAAAGGCAGTGATGAGAATGTAAGGTTTCAAATTAAGAATTACCATATCACCTGTTAGGTTGTTTGACACGTTTGTTATAGTCACTGTTAAACTTTTTTTTTTTAATGCTTACTGCAAATTTGTAGAAATCTTTTATCCATCTGAACTTACTCTGTCTTTTGTTCTTAAAAAACCATCTGTCAGATGTCTCATTGTGTTGATACTGGGAGGTACAGACCTTTAATTTCTTTCTGATAGACTAAAAAGTCAAGATTCTTTCCCTCCTCCCAAATGACAAGTTTTCCAGAGTTTGCATGTTTGGTTTTTTTTAAAAATCATCCTCTGAACCATTTTTAATTTCTTGAAGGATAGAGGCAAAGAACTAATCATGTTTATTCAATTATATTGAAATGTTGCCACCATACTACCTGGATACCTGGAGCAGAATTTCATGAGGCTGTTGTAGTCTCTCCCTGCCCCCACTTAATAACTGCATCACTGTGATCTCATGTTCACTTGCTTATTCATGGTGATACCCGAGTTCTAGTCAGAGCTGTAGCTTTTCGGGACTCAAACCTCACTTTATAAAATTGGTGTACTTTTCTTGTTGTAGATGATCTTGCCCTTTGCAGTTGTTACAATGTGTGTTTTCAGAGAGCCTGTTTTACAAAGTGACTGGAATTATTTTCATCAATAACTGGCTTTCCTCATTGTTTGTCAGTTTAGTGATTTTTGGAATGCCTACAAATTTTACTAGGGTGGCTTTATATTACCTTACAGGTAATAGGAAAACTGTTGCAAAAATTCTGCTTGAAGCTGGAAGACAGTTTAACTATGAAAAATTTTATTTTGGAATCTATAATTCAGAACATTTTTAATTTAATTTAATTTCTAGTTTGTTAGTATTTTGTGTAGTATTACTTTTAAACATTTAGGGTAGATTTACTTATAACTGCCAAATATCTCCACTACAGAGTTGCAGTTGTAAGAGGCTCCAAATTTTGAGTGAGTGTGTGTGTGTGTGTGTGTGTGTGTGCGTGTGTGTGTGTGCGTGTGTGTGTGTGCGTGTGTGTGTGTGCGTGTGTGTGTGTGTGTGTGTGTGTGTGTGTGTGTGTGTGTGAAAAACAGATCCCTATCATAATACTAATTTATTTTATACAAAGGAAATTGTTAATTTTCATTTTTTTTCCCCTGACTGTGGTTAATTATGTTGGGGAAGGCAATGTTACATATGAAATTTCTGGTGCTAGAGCTGAAATGTTACAAAACTGCTAAACAGTTTTTCCTCCTCCCACTCTCCAGAATCACATCAGTATTGAACACTATGTAATTAGACTCTGAAAGGATTATTCTGTAACCTATTTACATGATTGCATTGGGTTTACATGGCAAGGTTTTGCAGCAGGGGTTTACAAGGGTGGCTGCTGTGAGGGGATCAGGGGAAAAGTGGGAAGGATGGAGCAGCAGAGCAGAGCTGTTGTGTACTGAGCACAAGCCCTATTCCCCATCCCTCTGCACTGCTTGGGGAGGGCAGGAGGTAGAGGACTCAGAAAACAAGTGACATTGAGCCTGGGAAGAAGTGGAAGGTGTTTTAAGTTTTGTTGTTGTTTCTTACCATACTTCTCTCCTTTTTCATTGTCAGCAAATTAAATCACCTTCACCCAAGTTGAGTCTGTTTTGCCCCTGACAGTAACTGGTGAGCAATCTCTCTATCCATATATTGACACAAGAGCTTTTAATCTTGTTTTGAGCCTTTGTCCGGTTGAGGTGGGGATCTGAGAGAGAACCTGGAAGCCAGCCAAGTCTGCTAACTACAGCAATAAAGATTTTTGACAAAAAACATTAGCAGGCTCTTTTTCTTGAATTAGAACAAGAGTATGTTATTGTAAATGGTTGTGATAATGCCATTCATATTCCTGAGTAAAGGTATTTGACAAACGGAAATATTAAAAAAGTTATGATTTTGCTTGGCAAATAGTCATGGTGGGTGATTGCTCTCCCTCCCCAGCTGGAGCATTGAGTTCATGCATTTAGTTTTATTCTACCACTTTAGGTAGTTCAAAAATATTTAGCTACATTTTAAAAACGCACTAGTTATAAGACCTATTAGTGCTTGTTTTAATAGTATTTCATTTTATTTTGTTACTTTTAATGCATTTTCAAATACAATTCACCATAGTTTGGCTGCAGAAGGAATAGATTTTTGATGCTTCTGATAATTTAATTTTTTAGGGTTTTATAAGCCATTGTAGACTTGGTGTAAAATAGCTGCTCCTTTATGTTTATTAGTATTATTGAATTATACTATTATTCTTCCCTTAATGAAAATGAAAAAAAAAAATGAAAAAGGGAGGAAAAATGCCAATATTTATGGAAGACCTTTGTAATTGTTTCTTACTGCAAGATCCAGTCAGTGGATTTTGAAACAACATACGAGAAATTAATGCTGAAAATGAATTAATGATATTTTATTTGGGTATGTGACCAACATGAAAGATTTAAAGCTCTAAAGAGCAGAGGGTGGTGAATTAATATATGGAGAAAATGTGGTACCTTGTAAGCTTTGTTTGTATTCATAATATTCAAGATGTTAGTAGGTAGAATATAGAATCATAGAATATCCTGAGTTGGAAGGGACCCATAAGGATCACTGAAGTCCATCTCCTGGTCCTGCACAGGACATCCCAAGAGTCACACCATGTACCTGAGAGTGTTGTCCAAATGCTTCTTGAGCTCTGTCAGGCTTAGTGCTGTGACCACTGCCCTGGGGAGTGTGTTCAGTGCTCATTGACCCTCTGGGGGAAGAATCTCTTTCTAATATCCAACCTAAAGCTCCCCTGACACAACTTCAGACCATTCCCTTGGGTCCTGTCATTGATCACCACAGAAAAGCAATCAGTGCCTGCCCCTCCTGTTCCCCTCATGAGGAAGTTGTAACCGCAATGAGATCTCCCCTCAGTCTCCTCCAGCTGAACAGACCAAGTGTCCTCAGCCGATCCTCATATGGCTTCCCTTCAAGACCCTTCTCCATCTTTATTGCTCTTAATTGGATGCTCTGTAATGGCTTACTATCTTCCTTATATTGTGGTGCCCAAAACTGCTCCAATGTTCGAGGTGAGGCCGCCCCAGGTCAGAGCAGAGCGGGACAATCCCCTCCCTCGCCTGGCTGGCAATGCTTTGCCTGATACCCACCCACAGTTGGCCCTCCTGGCTGCCAGGGCACTGCTGACTCATATGCAACTCGCCATTGACCAGGAACCCCAGGTCCCTTTCCTGGCACTGCTTTCCAGCATCTCATTCCCAAGTCTGTCTGTACATCCAGGGTTGCCCCATCTGGCGCTTTCCCTTGTTGAACTTCATATGATTGATGATTGCCCATCCCTCTAATTTGTCAAGGTCTATTGACAAATCTAATCTACTAAGTGGGACTTGGTTTTTGAATTTTTGATTTCTTATTTTGTAATTCCATTCTCCAAATAGGCTTCTTATTTCTAACTATAACTTTATTTACTGTATTTAAATTACCAGACATAGATGTATCCTGATAGGCTCTACAGAGTGTATCCTCTGTCTACTTCATAACACTGAATGTAGAAGCAGATAGGTTTTTTCCCAGTTATCGAATGACATAGTGGTTGTGGGAACACAGAGACTACTCATTCAGCTATGTATCTTTTAATATCTTTTGATGAAGCTTCTTCCTAATACAATAAATTTTTTCAGTGGCCTTACAATTCAAGCGCATATGTTGATGTCTGTTCTGCTGCAAAATTGTTACTAGTATTTGTAGTGAGGACTACTTTTACTATATTGTAGAGAGTAACAGGTATGAAGATATGTCCAGATCTCTCCCTGAGGTTTGAGGTACATGCACTGTTGAATCTCATGTCGTGCTCCACAGAGCAGTAGGTTTTGGTTTTTTGTCTTCTTTAAATAAGACCACATATATTGTATCTCAGAATGGAGATTCTGTGTTTAAATGCCCTCCTAGAGACTGAGTTAGCAGAACCAGACCTGGTATTGTGACTTTGGTTTCACACACAGTCAAAATCTTGTTTCTGTTTGAAGTATTGTTGCTCTGGTTAAAGGCCAGCAAATTAGGGATGAAATTTGAGTTTACGTAATGTTTACTTTTTCCACAAAGAAGCTGAAAGTTTTTAATTGAAATGCACAGTAACTGGGTCCTGGAACCTCCTGTGGTGTTTTTTGTTTTTTTTTAATTTCAAAGAAATAAAATGGCCTAGGATTGATTCTCCTGTCCTTCTGGGTGGATAATGCAAGCATTGGCTGAAGCTAAACTTGCCAAGTTTTGCATACAAGTAACGAGAACTGATTTTTCCCTGCTTGTAGCAAACTCCTCTGCTGGGATGCTTCAGGACTTCCCATGCCAGAGGCAAGCAACTGTCAGGCACAGGTGCGTGGCCATGGGCTTCTCAAGCTTGCAACAGGTTTGCTGCACATTCCTCAGCCTCAAGGCAGATCTGTGGGCTGCCAATATCATATGAGCTGGATGGAGGACATGGAGGACTGGTGCATCCTGAGATACCACTGACATAAGATCTTATGGGCTGGATTTCAAAGAATTTGGGAGGTCTGAACGAGACAGCAGGACTGTGTCACCACAGGGATGAATGAGCCAACAATGTTAGTAGGCTTTGTTAATGACAGTTTTCTGTATTCTTCAGCTGGATAATTTGAAACATTTGGAAATAAGTTCTTGCATTTAAAATGCATTCCCTTTGTGGAACTGTTTGTGGAAAATGGTGTAATTTCAACTAACGGGTGACCTTCTCATCCACAGCATAATTTGTGAATTGGGACCTAGTTTGGTTCTCCTGTTTATAGAGGAATTGGACCAATGCCTAATGAAACACCTTAAAATCAAGATTTGCTGGCATATCTGTGTGGGGTCCAATTATTGCAGTAATTACTTTCTGAAACAGAGCTTGGGGTTTCAGTACCACAGATTTGGGCTGAAATCTTGAGTTAATTTCTTTCTAACAGATTTATAAAGGTAAGAAAATGAAGGATCAGTAGGATAAATGTCTTTTCTTGTGCATTATTAACACAAGTGTCTCACATGCTAATTGATTGCATCTATTTAAACTGGTGTACAGGTATAACCTGATGAAGGCATCAGTTAGCTACCTGCCTATATAGCAGAGGTTATGAAATAATATTTCCCCTGAGGATATGAGCTTGGTGTTTTGAGCCATGAAACTACAAAGCTCAGAATGTTTTCTTATGTTTTTCTGTATAAAACTGCAAAAGTATTGGAAATGTTCCCTGAAAGGCATGTAAGTATTAAGAAGAACACTGGCATACAAGAAACTTTCTTTTTAAACTCTAAACTTGTATAGTTGTGATGGTACCTAGCATGTTATTAGCTGAGAGAGGACTTTGCTTGTTACAACTAAGAAAGATGTCTTGCCTTTGGAACAACCAGCTTTTAACAAATTTACAATTTTACAATTGCTTTACAATTTAAAAAATAATTAAATTATTTGCAATTGGTGTTTTGGTGATGACTTTTGAACTGAGAGACTATATGATCTGCCTGAGTTTTACAGGCAGATAGCACTCATTTCTCCCTTAGGGAAATAAAAAAAGGGAAAGGAAAAAGAAAAAAATACATATTTCCATATATAAATGAGGAATGAAGAATAATCCTAGCTTTAAGAAGAAAAAAAACTGTTGTATTTACAGATTTGGCTGTGAAATGCTTGAGCTGCAAAGCTCTAGTAAGAAAATTGTCTTTTAACAGAAACTGCATGTAAGAGATATTTTCTCTATAAATGTAATATTGTCAAAACCAGCAAATTTGTCTATGTATTAGAAGAGATGACACCATTAACAGTTACAGTTCAGTGCTAAGTTCAGACATATCTGCTGTATGCAATAGCAAGGGTCTTTTTTAATTTTTTGCCAGTTCATAAGCAGTAAGTGCTGAAGAGTGAAAGTTTGATTTCCAGTTTCTGTTGGGACTGGGTTCCTTTCCTCGTCAAGTTAGTAAGTGTAAGCAAATTCAGTTTTGCATTGCCTTTCCCAAAGGAAAGTCAAAGCATTTTTCTGTTATAACAGAAGTGATTATAGCTGGCTCTGTTTAAGCTGTCCAAAGTTTTCTCTTCTCAACAGTAATAATTCACAGTGGTAAGTGTAGGGTGGTTGAATAAAAACATAAAAGACAAAAGTAAAAGTAAGAATTGCAAAGTCAGTCGTCTTATGTTATAATTAATGCTAAGCTATCAGATAATGCTGTGCTTGAAATGGCTTTATGTGGGTCACTGAGATGCCTGTGCCATTGCTTCAAAGCGGACCTGTTAGAAGCAGGGTAATTTATTGAAAGTAGGCTGCTTGAACTAAGAGTCTTCTGTTAATAATTGTTGAAAGGAACTCATGACAAGTGCTGCTGGCCTTGAGTTTTCTAACTATTCTCTTTAGAAACTCCTCAGAGGTAGCATTTCTGGAAATTGTGCTATAGGTAAACAGAGATTAATGGTGTAACTGACTTTATGTATAACCTATCTTTTGGTGTGTTTACTTTTAATGTTCAGCTGACTTGCTGGTTAACACTAAAATATCTCACTGTAATTAAGAGTTGTAGTTAATATCTAAGAGCTTTGTGCAACTTTTTTTAACTACTGCTTTCCCTTTGTATGAACATAAGCAATATAAAAATGAACATAGAGTATCATTGTGAGAACAGTCATTATGAGTGTGTGCACTAGTAATTAATCATATGCTATCGCACTTAAATAAAAATGTTTTTCAGTTTGTGTATTTATACCTTTAAAATATTTGCAAAGCTAAAGTGAGTAGCATCTGGCTAAACAACATTTTATTATCTTAGAACAGTAAGTTACTGTTTTTAATGCTTTCCATAAAAAAATACTGATATTGCCTGTTGACTACAAATCTATACAAGATCTCTTGGGAGTTGGGAATTTTACAGACTACCTGCCAATTTTTTCCCCAGTTTTTACAGTTGTATCGGTTATATACATTTCTCTGAATATTTTCCGTATGAGAAAGAGGTCTCTTACAACATCTTTGAAAGCCAGGAATATTGGCATCCTTACCCCAAACTACTATTTCCTTGAGTTCACGTTCAAGTCTAATTTCAGACAACTGCAAGTAGAGTTGCAGTTGTCTGAAGCAGAGTGATGCAGCATTAATTAACTCTCTTCTGTGAACTGTGTAATGTATGGCTCTTAAGTTATGTAATAGGACCATTAAAGTTACAAGGAACCTCTGGAGATCATGTAGTTCAGCTGCCTTCCAAGTAGCAGCAGATTGCTCAGGAACTTTCCCACATGAACTTTGGCTGTCTCTGATGACAGAGGCTCCATAACCTTTAGGAGATGTTTTTGCACTTACTCTCCAGTAAGGAATTTCCCTTACTGCATCTTGTGATCATTTGATTTTCTTACTGAGCATCTTTGATGAGAGTCTGGCTCTGTTTCTTACTGCAACTACATCCTCCCTTGATTTCTCTACAATGTAGACAAGCTCTCCTAGACACTTGTATGTCCATGTGCTGCACCCCTTTTGAGCTGCCACCTTTGTGTCCCTCTGCAGAACTTCACTCCAGTTTGTGTTTGTACTGGACTTGGATGAACTTATAATTTCCTCTTTTCTCTAACCTACAGTGTTTAATTTATGACTGTTAGGCTGCAAACATCCCTTGCTATTACATTAGCACTTGAGTAGTATGAAAGAAACTTCTGATTAAGAGGAGAACTCTGGTAGCTGGGTTCCTGTTGGTGTGACAGTCTGGGGTTCTAGAACAATTTGCAGCACTCTGCCCTTCAGCTGAACATCAGAAAGGTGGTGAATTGCATTGGATCATCTTGTGAACTGCTGACTTCGGGTGTTCTTGACAAGTGCTGGTGGTGCTGCTTGATTAATACACCTTTGTCCTCTGTACTCTATCTGTTTCTGCTTAGTGACATTCCATTACATTCAGCTGTAACTGAAATGTATGTATTTGGTGTGTAAGAGCATGTCCTTGCAATTTTATCTGGTTGAGTATCATTTCATTCTATTGATCCTGTCCTCTGGATAGTTTTCTTCCTGTAAGATGTCTACCCTCTTTCTGTAAGGTCTAGCCTCTTCCTTTGATCTTCTTAATTTTAGACTGGCATTTGTATTAACTGCATAACTAAAAAAAAAAAAAAAAAAAAAGCTGAGTGATGTTATGTTCCAGAGTTAGAGGAATTTGTTTTGGTAATGTTCCTTTAAACAATGAAAAATCTGCTGTCCGTTTACTTTAGCTTGCCTGTCTGTTTTAGAGTTCCTCTACTAACCTATACTTTATCTAATTTTATTAATAGTGTATTATGTGATGTTAAACCAGATATTTTATTGAAGATCAGACTGGTGAGATGCTCAGGTTTTTCTATTCTTGAAAATCACTTCTCAGCATTGAAGTAGGTCAGAAAAGCCTACAACCAGCAAAAATGTGCCGTGTTGCACCCTGTTTATCTGTGTGGGATTAGTAATTGTTTTCTTCAGAATTACTCCAGGTTTTGTTTGGTAGAGAGGCCAGACTCACGTTTTTACAGAAGAAGAGGCTTAATCAGTGTGATATAACTCAGGCACCCAGTAAAGAGGGAGGAATAGTCATGAATTTTCTTATGTCAGTCCATACACAATATGAAAAAAGCTGTACTTTGTCTAGATATGATGACAATAAATTACCAAGACTTTAATGTGTAACTTCTGATCCTAATGAGCCTAGAACTCTCCCAGAATGGTAGGGGTGTGAATATGCAACTGCTCTCAGATACTTTGGGTCTGCCTTATGGAAGCAGGTAAAAAATAGGTGTTACAATAGCTATAAAATGACTTAGAAAGAAATATTTGTCCTCTTCATACTCCTAGTGGCAATCTACTCTGCTTGTTAATTTAAATGAAACATCTGTTTCTCAAGAAAATTACTAGGAATAATTAGTCTGCAAAATAGCCTTTTTCATAAAACAGAAATCTTAAACTTTGCAGTTTAAGTTCGTTAGTGCTGAATTTGGTAAGTGTTGTCTGTTTAAGTGCTTCTCTGAAATAGTTTTCCCAAATAGGGTCTTGCTGGTGAGGTGAATACAGGATTAGGACACCAAGAGTTGAGTGCTGTCAAAACAACTTTTTCATCAGCTGACTTGTCAAACAGGGAAGTATTTTGAAGCCTAGTTATATCACTTGGTTTTGACAGTGGAGTTACACACCTTTTCTCCTTCCTGACAGATATGAGAGCAAACACTGTATAGGGGAACATAGTAAGGCCTACAATACCCTGCTACTTGGTAAACCAAGAATGTTTTTAACTTTTCAATAGCTGTGCATCTGACCTATTCAAACATTTTCTTTAGATTTGTCACCTGGAACTGTACAACCAACTGCTTTTTTACAGTTGTTTGAACATTGGGTTTCATGACCAGGAGAGTATTTCTTTTTTTTTTTTCTTTTTTTAACTTCTAACTTGAAAGAAACAGTTATGGTCTTACTGTCTGTCCTTCTTTTATTAGCTATTCTAATATGGATTTGGGTGTTGTCTTGTGTAACAGTCTTGATGTGGTTATTGTCAGCAGAGAAGTTTTGTGACTAAGATTTTATATCACCACAAAATGCAAGAATTAAAAATCTATATTTTATAAGAAAGGGTGCTTAGAAGTAATTCATGCTGGAAAATGAGAGTCACTGACTTTGTAACAGCACTTCAAGAATCACTGCCTGGGCATATCTCATTTAGCAGCCAAAGTGATGGGCCACAGGCATGGTTGCAGTCCCCATGAAAGAGTAGACTGTCAAGGTTTAACCCTTGTGCTTTTTGCACAGTGTTATCAACCCATAAATTTGCTAATAATTAGGAAGAGTTTGCACAGACAAAACAGATCTCCTTGAAATGGGGATTAATACTAAGATTTATTGCTACACTACAAGAACTAAGGGAAATACTTACATATATATGTACAACTCTAACTAGTTTTCTTATAATAACAAACTTATATATGTACAAATGCCACCCCTCCTCTCTTCCTCAAACACAGTCCAGAGGAAGAAAGAAAAGGGAAGGAAAAAAAGTCCTTAAGGTAACAGTTCCAAACTGCTGCAGCTTGAATCTCTCTCTCTCTTTCCCTCCATCGGAATGTGAGGAGTCTACCTCCCACCTCTAGCTGCTTGCTTACAGCTGCTGAGGGTTTTATCATGTCGTCACCACGAGATCTGGGGCTCCATGGAGATTTCTTCCACATGGAGTTTCAGGGGGGTTTCCTTAGACTCCACCCCTTTCCGGGATCACAGGGGTTCTGGGTTTTCTTTTTGACTCAGTTCACATCCAAGAACACTTTCTGATGCTGTGTTTCTGCTGCTTGTAGCTTCTCTTCTTTCACCCTCTGGAATTCTCTTGACTTTCTGCTTCTGGCCAGACGCCCAATCTTGGCTCTCGGCCGCGGCTGGCACTCCAAGTGGCCACCGCTCTCTCACTCGCCATCACACCCGGTCCCCATTCGCACCGGCCCCCTCACACGTGGGGGGCTTCGTGTACGGCTCGTACAAAGTCCCAAGGTCATCAGGGGCTCAGCCCCTCAAAGGAGAATTCACTCAACTTCTTTACCATTCTGTGGCTACAATTTTCTGCAGCTTGCTACAAACCATCTTCTACTCTAAAACTGAGGGGAATGGGCTAAACCATGACATAGACTTTAAAAACTTACAGGAATGGTGTCTCAACTAAAATGCAAGGACAAGCCTAGGGGCTATTACTTTTTTCAGTTCTGCTGAATATGCTGCTGGTTTTACTCTAAGCAAACCTCATTATTTTACCCTCAACCAGTTAGATCAAGACTGAAAGATGTGAACCTCCCGTCTTCAAACAAGAGTTTTGCGTTTTTTACTTTTGAGTTTCAGTGTGAATAGGATCATGTCCAAATCACACAAATCACACACACAGCTATATTTAACGTAAACAAAAGTTATGCTGCCAGAAGTCTTGCATTCAACACAGATCAGAGATGAATAATTTTGGCTTCAAGAAATGGATACACCAAGTAGATTTTGAGCAAGCTAAAAGTGAAAGTAATGACTTTCTACTTGAAATTTAATGGTCTAGTCTGCAGAACATGTTATGATTTGCCTGCAGTGAAAGAATTACATTTGGTATATCCCATACTTTAAATTAATTCACTTTAAATCACAATCATTTCAGGTTTGTCTGGTGCTCTGTGGCAGAGTACAGCTCTAACAGAACTGGAGGTCCTCTAATGCAGACTTCTGACAATAACCACTAACCCTAAACTTGTGATGTAAAAAGAAATTTTTTTACAATCAGTCTTCAGTTTCATAGTTTGTTTTGATTGCAGTCATCAGTTTTTACTCTGTTTTAGTGTTGGGAGCTGGCTGAGACTGGTTTGCTGTTTTGGTCCAAAGAAAGGTGATTAAGCTCACGATTCCAGTAGCGTCATGGTGAGCAAACTTTAGGCCAAAGTCTTCAAATCTTATTTCTAACATTAATCTAAAATTTTCTACCTTAAAAGTTAGTAATAAAATTAATATTGATTTAAATCTAAATCAGTTATTTTTATATCACCAGTGGATTCTAAGCAGATTTTTGTTGTCTTTTGATAATAACCAACTCTTTTTTTTTTTTCCCTGATGTGAAATATGTTTGTGATTTCATGTCTGTTCAGAAAATTCAGGAAGCTGTTTTAAAAACTGTTTTCCTTCTTGCATGAGGTATGTGAGTGGACTCATAGAGTACAGCACATAGCCACCCCCATTAGTAAAGGTCACCATGCCTGAGGCATTTTATTAACAAACCTCTTGAGTCCGATACTGAAGATGCTGCAAAGATGCCTTTTTCAGTAGAGCCACAATACATAGACTGTAAGCATTAACAGGTTAACTGTTTACATCTTTGAAACTTTTGTCAATGAACAGGTTGTGAAGAAAGAAACATCTAGTTCTGTAAAATTACATGCATCATATTTGTGTATAGATCTTTATGCTATGCTTGTCACTAATCTGCCTATGAGTTGGGAGTAAAGAAATTAATCCAACATTGCATAAGTATATGATTGCTTTATATTCTGTTTCATGGAGAATTATTGTAGATATGTTACTTAAGCATGGTATGGGGATTGTTTTTTTCATTATTTGGAATATCTTTGTTAACATAGGCAAGCAGCCACTATATATAAAAATATTACTCTCATATATGTGTATATACGTGTGTATATATATATATATCTCATACATATCACATTATGCCATGTGTAAGATGTTCAGTTTCTTGCGGGTTCCATATCAAAGAACAAGAACCTTCCTTAGGAACAGGTTTCAAATGAAGGTATAGCATTTATCTGCTTTTTATCCTCATAATAAAAACATCTTTCCCCAACAACCTTGGGGAAAGAAAAACGTCTATTAAAAATAAAGAGACTGTCATAATTTTATTGATAAGTTTACAAGTTAATCATGGCATGTTGAACACATGGTTTTAGAAAAATGATCTTGGTTTATCTTTCAAGAGAGGTATATAGTACATGGGAAATCTTATTTGCTTTGCATAATTAAAACTGCGGTATATTTGAAATTTTTACAGGTCAAAAAAAAGAATGTCTATAATGTTAGAGGATATAAACTTTGATGGCAAGTAGCTACTATTTGCTGACTGGTAGAACAGTAACCTCATTCCTTGTACATGAACATGCAAATTGAGTTCTTTGGTTTATGCAGTTTTCCCATATCATTTAAAGGCACTTCAAAATATACTACCTGTTTTAGGGATCAAATGAAGACTAAGCAGTGAGAAAACTAGTGTCCTTGTCTGAATCACTGTGATTTATATCAAGTTATTACACAAAAAGTTTAATTACTAGAAGGGAAAAGGAGTGGAGGTCACAGGGGAAAAAAAAAAAACAAACCTCACTAAAATATGGTACAGTTTCTCTTAAAACCACACAGGATATTTTGTGCATTACTTTTTCATAGGGAGATAACTGGATTACTGTTACAGTTCCATGTCCAAGAACTGCTTCAGAATAATACTGACTTTTAAAATAAAATCCCTGAGGAAATAGCTGTATATTCAGTCTGAAAAGTTTGTGGGATCTTCCTGAATGGAAGGTGCTATGGAGAAGGTTGTTAGCCTGTAATGAACCGATTAAAAGATGGAGTCTAATTAAAAGATGAAGTCTGCTTTGCCACTGATTTGAGCATGGATCTAAAAAGCCTTGATGCCACAGCTAGGCTGCTGCAGGAGCTGAGCTGTTTGCCAAAGCTCCAGGAGGCATCTAGCAAGCCATCAGAGGTACGTAGATGATCAAAAATATAAACGTTTTTGCAAGCAAGAATGTGGCAAGGACTTGCTCTCCCAAAAAACCTGTACCAGGCAGATCTTGCTTGCAGACTGGGGAACCAGCTGACGGACACTCAGGGCCCATCTTGGTACCAGGTGATGTATGCTTGGATACTGGTGAAGTGGCAGTGGGCATCCAGGGGCTACCACGGCGACGGTATTTAAGGCCATGGCCAGGGACTGTGGGGGGTGCTGTTGGAGGACTGCTGTGGGAGCTGCTGCCACTCTGTTACCCTGTCGTTTCATTTTATTCCTCGGAGGCTACAAGGGAAGAAGCCCAGCAGAGATCCACGAGCTTGCAAGCCAGCAGCACTTCATTGGTGGTGGTAACCCTCGTCCTGTGCTTTTAACAGTTACCCTTAGCTTTTGCTACCTTTCTATCTTCATTTTTTCTCTCTGCTCTTTTGTGTTAAAGAATCAAGTTGAATTATCATTTTGGGATCCAGCATATGGCCTTCTTTTTGCCTTAATCTCGCTTATGGGAATGTTTTAGAACCTAGTTCTCCTTTGCATCTAAGCAACTCAAAACACAGTCCCACTGGAGTTCCTTGTAGGTTTGCTAGTCATCAACTCTGTGATGAGTTATTTCACAAAGTTTCATTCAAATTAGTTTAGATATTTCCAAGAGTAAAACAAGATAAAAAAGAAATGTCTGTTAAAGAAAAACGAAACCAGACAACTTTTGTCTGAGAAACCCTTGAAACAAAGACTTGGTAATTTCTGTCAGCATGGTCATCATGCCAGAGATCTGTTGTTCTCTGTTCTTTTAAAGAGATGCCCACAATAAGCCCATTTGAAATGCTGAAATATCTTTCTCAGGAGAGATTTCCTCAGACTTTATTAGTGAAGTCCTGTAATGATGCTCTCTCATACCATCCCTATCAGGCCTTGGAGGCTACCACATCATCCCTGTAAATGGTGTTTCTGGTGCCCGAGTTTGGACACCAAAACAGAAAACTATTTCCTTGCATCTGGATCTGTCAAATGTGTTTCTTTGTTACTTGTCCCACAATTTAGGACTGTGGAGAAATTTCCTGTCTTGATTCATGTAGGGCTAAAGGCAAAATTGGCAATATACAGGAACCTGTGGGGATGCCCAGCTGAGAGAAGCAGCAATGTCTGTGACAAGGGAGTATGAGCACGGAGGATGCTAATTAGTGCTATCTGGAATGAGAAAGCATGTAAGAAAGGACAAGGAACTGGGAAGTGGTCAGGTAAAACACACAAAAAACCCCCTGACACAATAGGTAGATCTAATTAAGGAGCACATGGCTGCCAGACAGGGATGAGCAGTGATGCCAGGGAGAAGACAGTGATAGTCCTGTGTGACTTGTGGGAGGAGGAGAAAAAACTGATGGTGACATTGACACTGTACATACATGCAAGAGAATGAATTAATGGTTTGCAGGTTGTGGCAATGCTTTACATTTAAATTTTGTGTGTTGTTATTTGAACTTAACACTTGTCTTTTCTGTTTAGGAGCAGTAGTATCATTCTTCAAAAAAAAAAAAAAAAAAAAAAAAAAACCTGTCTCAGATTCTGTTTTATCTGAATATGCAGGGCTGAAATCTGCAGAGACTCAGGAATTGACTGACAGCTGAATGAGGTAGTCTTGCTGTGAGCGTGGGTGTGAGGGGCTGGGCAGCACTAGTCAGAGGGTCAAAAGCAGCGAGGAGCTGTGATGGATACGTCCTTTTCATCCCCCTCTGCTCCCACAGGTCTGTTATCGTCCTTCCTTTCCCATGGAGTGGCTTTTATGTTTTTTTCAGTCAAGGCTGTTAAAGTTGAATGCAGCCCAGTGCCAGTAAAATGGTAATATGACCCCATGTAGTGTGTGGCACTGGATAGCATCTCTTCAGGACAGCCGGAAACTCTAGAAGGGGAAGGAGAGAATGCAGGTGTATAAAGTTACCCATTAGCAGCCATTACAGCCTGATAATGGATAACTTATTCCTGTCCTGGTGCAAACGTCATGACTGCTTGACTGGGGTTTTTTTGGGTTTGGTTTTTTTTGTGGTTTTGGTTTTTTTGTTTGTTTGGAGTTTTTGGGTTTTTTTGTTTGTTTTGGGAGTTTTGTCTTTTTGAATTTTGTTTTATGTCTGTGTGTGTGTTTGTGTGATATTTGCAAATGAGAATATTTAGAAAACTATTTTTCGAACAAAAATACTGGCAGTGTATGTTCTATTGCTCGCATGGGGAGTGTCTATCAAACAAAAAAATGAAGGCATTTTTAAAAATGTCAGTCTTTATTTTTTTCATACAAAGTTCCAGATGTTTATTATGAGAAATTTAAATGAGAATTAAGTTGTCAGCAGGATGAAATCAGTTTTCTGGGAAGAACCATGGCAATCGAGTTATCAAAGACGTATAGAAAAAGTAGGTACAGCTTTTTAGGATAATATATGTATGCTTTTGCCTTCTATCTGTCAGCCCTGCAGAAGTAAGTAATATTGTAGTGTCAACCAAAATGAGAAATAAAACTCCATCAAACTGAAAATAAAACTTTTAAATATTTAAAATGATAAAATGTTTTGGAAAAGCATTTTGGGATGTGGAAAATCATCATTATATGGACTGTAAATGGGCAGTATGTTTCAATGAAAATATATTCAGACACAGGTGAATCTTAAAATAAGCACTCATAAAATGCAATATGTATAAAAAAGTTGTTGAATTAATGCAGTGTAGACACCATTGAATTCAGTACCAAAATATCTGGTTTGCAATCGACACGTGGAAAGAAATAGTTTTTCTAGGGAGAGCAGCAAATGAAAATACCATGATGTTTTCTTGTCAGGCAGTGGCTCTGTGTGTCCTGATTAGGGATGCTTTAGAAACACACGACAAGCACGTGGAAAGGCAGAAGACGAGTACATGTGAATTGATAATGCACGAACTTCTCCTATGCTCCCACAGATTTGTTTTAAATAACTCCCCATGAATATGGAAGACACATCCCTTTGGACCCAGCAGAGGCTGTGAAGCTGTGAGACAGGGGAAGGCCCTTTTTTCTAGGAAGCCATGAGTGGTCTCCCTGGCTCAGGGAGTCGTCTCCCACCGCTAGCTGTTTGTCCATGGCTGCTGAGGGTTTTATCATGTTGTCACCATGGGATCTGGGGCTCCATGGAGGTTTCTTCCACGAGGGAGTTTCAGGGGGGTTTCCTTAAACTCACCATCCCTCTCTGGGATCACAGAGGTTCTGGGTTTCTTTGGCTCAGTCCACACCCAGAACACGTTCTGATGCTGTGCTTCTGCTGCTTCAAGTAGCTTCCCTTTCTTTTCCCTTCTGGAATTCTTCTGACTCTCTGCTTTTGGCCAGACGTCCAATCTTGGCCTCGGCTGCAGCTGGTTACTGCAACTTCACCACCGCTCTCCCACTTGCCATCACACCCGGTCCCCAATCACACTGGGCCCCTGCAATATAGGGGCTTAGTATTAAGGCTCAGTTTTGGACAAAGTCCCAAGGTCGTCAGGGCTCAGCCCCTCAAAGGAGAATTCGCTCAGCTTCTCTACCATTCTGTGGCTGAAATTCCTCTGCTGCTTGCTACATACAGCCTTCAGGTGATCCAGTCTTGGCCTCAAGCCATCTCTGCCCTCCCCGGGCTATCCAGGCCTCCGGGGGAAGAACCCACACGAAAGTCTCTTCACTCCAAATCATTTCCACAGGTGGCAGGGGTTTTAGTTTTAAAGTCTTTTCCCCTGCTGGAGGGAGAGAGGAGGGGCTCCCCCGTGCCTCTGCACTCCCTCCTTTTCACTGACCTTGGAGTTTCTCTCTTATCTCAGGTCCTTCTCTGCTCTCCGCCGGCTGAAGTTTCTTCTGTAACGTCTCAGCTGAGCAGCTTTTCTCTGGAGTTTCCTCTCCACTCTGCTACGTGCCTCAGCCAGAGGCTTCGGTGCCATGCCTGCCCCCGGCCCAAGGCCAGGGGAGGAGGGGACCCAGCCCCCATCCGGGGGAGGCCCTCTTGCCTCCCTCATGCCATGGCTCCGAATTTCTTTTTTTGCCACACACACAACAACAACCCTTCTTTTCCGTTTTGTGTTAAATATGTAATTTGTAAAGATGTCACAAAAGTCTGCGATTGGCTACTTAGCCGGAATTTCACCTGGAATCAACCATCTTCTACACCAATACTGAGGGGGATGGGCTAAACCATGACATCACCCATGCCAGAGCCAGGGAGAAAAGGTGCCTCTGTCCTTTCAAAAAATATACCCTCTATTTGTCTTTTCCATTAGTTTTGCATCTGAGTCTCCAGGGTTGAGAGCAAGTGCTAAGCAGGACATCAAGTTTGCCAAAAACCTTCTTATCATTCTACCAGCTAATAGTTTGAACCAACTTCTTACAACAAGACTATAATATAATATTATTACTGCTTTGCTTAACAGCTGAAGTAATAGTAAAATCTCTGAGCAGTTTGACAGAGTGCCTATAATTTTAAACATTTTCTCTTTCTGAAAGCTTTTTAGTGTTCAGTTCTTTACTGAACTGACATTCTCCCCTGTCAGTCTTGCACTTAAAGCAGTTAAGTAAAGCAAGTGATATATCTAAATTATAAATTCTTATACCGCAAAACTGCTGTGCATAATGAGCTTAATATGCTCCATGAAAATGAATCCAATACCTAATTTAATTGAAGTGATTAGATAGATGACCATAAGAAAAGACAGAAATGTTAGAATTCAGGCTTTGGTACTTAAAGTGCCTCCCTCTTGCCCATAGGCAGAAATCACAAAATCTATCGAAGAGGAGGAATAGAACCTACCAGAAGTAGATGACTGAGACAAAAAAGATTGTGCCTGTTTATTTATTCTGCCAATGAAATTTTGTATATATATTGACAAAATTAACATGAGAAATATTGCTTTAGTAAAGCATCAGAAATAAAGGAAGTAAAACAAAAATAGAAAAAAAATAAAGCAAAAGAGCTGAAAAGGCAACAAAATGGAAATCAAGAATGCCAAAATGAGCAATATCAAAAATAGACTTTTAAAATTGCAATAAGTATATGAGAGGAAGGTTTCAAGAAAGACTGAATGAAGAATGAGTGGAAAACAAGTTTGCAGAAACCATGTCATGAATGGAAAACAAGGGATGCTTACTTTAATCGGAATGAATGTGTTGAAAGTAAGTACACCATCTTTTCTCTGCCACGGTAACACTTCCACCACACAATAATGGAAGCCCTGCTTGACCATGGAGCTGCTCATGGCTCCCCAGAGAAAAGGGCCTACTCTTGTCTCACAGCTTCACAGCCTCTGCTGGGTCCAAAGGGATGTGTCTTCCATATTCATGGGGAGTTATTTAAAACAAATCTGTGGGAGCATAGGAGAAGTTCATGCATTATCAATTCACATGTACTTGTCTTCTGCCTTTCCACGTGCTTGTGGTGTGTTTCTAAAGCATTCCTAATCAGGACACACAGAGCCACTGCCTGACTGGAGGGTACACCAGGTCACACAGCTGTGCATGAGGAGTATTTTTGAGAATGAGAAAAATAGTAATAACTAACATCTTAACCATTCCAAATGAGTGGTTGTATGCTGTATTTTTAAATTTCACTATTATTGTAATGGTTCTTTTCTTAGATGTAGAATTATTCAAAGTGCATGAGAATGATGCAAATGTTCATTGGTATTCAGTTCTTCAGAAGAGCTCTTTTCTGTGAAAACTTGAAATGCTTTGTTGTTGGTACCTTAACTCATCTGTTATACGGTGAATATAGATGTTAATGAACTGGATAATGTTAATATTAGCGAATAGATCAGTGAACAGATTTTTAAATAAAATTTATATGGTCAGAATTCCTCCAGACAGAACTGTAGCAACAGCACAGTTGCTGTAATTTTAAAAAATATCATTCATGGCAGATGAGAGATCAGTATTAAAGCACTAGTAAATATTTAATTACATACCCAAAATTTAGCTGTCTTCTCATTACTTATTTGCTTGCTCCACTTGCCCTTTGTGTTCTTCATTGGACTTTGATTCCTGCTTAGAGCATTTCTTATAGTGTGTGTCATGTACGAATTGCGTTGCTATACCATGTAAATATACTTGCTTATATTTCTCCCCCAGAAAAGAAGCTGTCAGAACTGGTTTCCCATAATCCAAATATGTTTAAAATATTATTTCTTCAACTTTTTTCTTCTATATTTCAGGGTCAAATAGGTCAGTTTACATCTCTCTGTGACAATGCCTCAAAGTGCATTCCAGCCAGTAGTTACAAAGGGAGATGTTTAACTGTCTGGAGTCCATGCCTAGAAACCTATCTGTCTCTTAAGGATTTGGCCCCTAACTAGATAAGCTGGTGACAGATACAATAATTGCAAACCAAAAAAATATCCCACACCTTTAGATATTTTTCTAGAATAGCGTTTTCTAACTGGAATGTCTTAGATTGACTATTAGTGAAAACCAAACTAATCTACAGGTATCTTAATATACAGCACTTGGAATTCAGTGTCTTAGTGTTATATCCAGCAAGTAGAGCAGACACCAGATCAAATTCTTGGGAACAGGGATGGGAAGGTCTGTATGTGTCCATAAATTTTCAAGTTGTTCTCAGACAAAAAACCTCTGAAAACAGGTTGGCAGGTCTGTTGTCAGTAAAATATGAGGAGAAAGGCAGGGATGGATTACTACAGTTTGGATGGTTAATTTGAATGGTTTATACTTAGGGCAGCCTGTGTGCAAATTACATTTGCATTTTTTAAATCCTCAGTTCCTGAAAGTATTTACCTCTGTTACATGATTGTGTTGGGGAACGCCTGCACATGTAAAATAACACTAATGTAAATTCTTCTCTGCTTGGACATGCATTCTGGAAATTAGGGTCAAGCTGTTCTATCTAGGTGAATATTTGTACATATTTAGCATTTTTAATTTAAAGATTTTTCTCTGCTTGAGCATGTGTTATGCAAATTGGGTGATTGACTGCCTTGGGGGAAAGGGGTCCTTATTCTGTTAAAAAATACCAAGAACTTTGATTTCAGAGCTCTGTGCCTTGCTGCTTTTGTCAGTGGAAGGTGGTGAAAAACTGTGGTTGTGACTCGCCTTTTCTGAGCTTGAGGTAAGGGGGTAGAATAGGCAAAGATCAAACGTGCTTCCCACTTGGAGGGCTTGTTAGCAGCATAACCCACACAACCTAGTCCTTGACAGGAGATGTTACACAGGTGTGTCTGAATGGCTCAGCATGATTGTGTATCATCTTCCACAACATCTTCCATTTTTTTCCATGCTCTGTTAGAAACTCCCTTGTTCAGCTTCAGAAAACTTCTGCTATTCTGTGTTGTTATCTCTTGCCAGTATATAAGCAGAATAAGAACTTCAGCATCAGGTGTGACTCTCTGATGGGGGAAAGCCTCTCAGAAAGGCGAAGATTATGTTTGACCAGTGTTCTAAGTCCTTTTCTTGAAAGAAGGCTCGTAAATTCATCTGCATGTTCCTTAGCTTTTAAGAGGTTATAAGAGATAAGTCTGTGGATTGAATTACTTTGAGGAGAAATTTTTCAGGATGGCTTCTTGAACTAAAAGAGGCAATGTGTTATTCTAGTCTAATAAAAAGAGGCTTCACTACCTGTAGCACTTTTCCTTCGAGGGAGGGACTACCATCCTACTGAGGCAGACATTTTGTGTTTAAATTCAGTTAACATCAACCATGGTTCTGATATGACCTCCACTGCACTTCAGAACACAAAAGAGAAAATCAGAAAATACCCAATTAGAAAAAAATCACTGGAGCTAAAAAGCAATGAGCAGTATGAAATATAAGAATTTCTGTGTACAAATATACTGTAATACGACTATCTTGCAATGTAGTACTGTATATACTGTTTTAAAAAGAACAATTTCTATTTGATTAAGAAAAGTGCAGTTGAACCAGCCCTCTCCTGAGTGTTTTCCCTGTGATTTTCTTTAGCCAGTAGAAACCTGCCTTTCTGGTTTATGAAGCCGCAGTGCTAACATGTAAAGAAAGATGTTATGACTCATTCGAACAATTCTTTGTTCTCTCTTGAAAGCATTGCTGATGATATTTTCAAATGTACTTGGGTTTACCCCTAAGAATGCAAGCCTTTAGCAAGTCTGAGCTTAATGAAAGGCAGATTATGTGATTTTTGCAATGCCACATGATGTGAATGTAATCCTGTTAACATCTTTGATAGCTTTAGTTTGAGTTTTGCTGTAAATTTATCAGGGGAAATAAGATGACTTTTCTTAGTTTGCAAAACTTCCTACAAATGTGTTAAAAATGTATTTCAGGACTAAGAAATAGCCACTTAGGGATTCATCAGAAAAACTCCTTTCTTGACTCCACTTGAAGAGGCAAATTACTGGCATGAAACCCTGAAATCATGTGGCTTGAAATGCGAATTTGAATTAAAAATGAGGTTGCAGTGGTTTCTCCAAGGTCAGTGTTTTACTTGAGGAGTGCTCTTCAGTGCTGGGAAAATACAAGGCTAAGGAAGGTGAGGTTAGAAGGGTGTGAGGATAGGGCCTGGTTCACATCCTGGCTGTTCCCTTGCAAAGGACTGCCTTATGCACACACGGGCATTGCTGAAAGATGTGAAAGGGATTGGCGAAGAGGGACATAAAAACAACAGCGCACAGTCTGTTTTGGCTGAAGATAACCAAAGCACTAGCATCTTGCATTTGTAGAGGTGGAGAAACCCCAGCCATTTTAAGTTGGATGGCTTTGCTCAGCATTTCCTCACAGCTGGACTGTCTGTTTCCACAGGACCTGTCACTATGGAAGTGTTAACTTGAGCTGCAACAAGAGAATAAATTGACAGGCGTTTGCGCCTAGCAACATATGTAAAAAGCAGTTAAAAAGCCTTTTATCTCTGAAAGGAAAGAAAGGAGGCTTGAATTTCAAACAAATGAGGTTTTAAATGTGTGTGTTTCTTGGGGATGACACACCAGCTTTAGTGTCCACAAAACGAAAGCTGTCCCAAAAGCTTTATGTAGAAAGGGTATGTAGTACTACAGTCCTCAGCTGACTGAAGCAGAAGACTTGCAGCCAAGAAGGGTAGGTGTATTCTAAGCTGGTGCAGAGTCATCTAAGTTGAACTCCTATAAGGCTTAAACTTCTTTGATTACAGGAGTGGGTATTGTAAAATACCTGAATTATTGTAAGATGCCTGAATGGGAAATTGATTACTTCATCTTTGTGGCTTGATTAGTACTTCTTAGTACTGCTAATAAAACCAGCTGATGCTGTGAATAATGCTGCTGGTCAGACAAGGAGTGGAAAGCTCATTGAAAACAAACAGATTTGAACTGCACGTGATCACGGAAGCTCAGCAAGGCTTGCGTGGGCCCCACTCCATGTCTCCTGTAAATGATGGTACAGGTAATCCTTTTTATACCTCTGCAAGGATTTACTGTTCACACTGGGGTTAACCATGTCAAAACCCACTGACTCTGAGTGGCTGATGGTGGAGTTCCTTTTGTCTAAAATGTTTTCTTAATGTTTAGTGCCTAGTGGGAAGTGTTGCCATCCTTTATCCACACACGATGTTTGGAGTCAGGACTCAAAATAAGAGCTTTTCCTGTGTCTGTTTCTAGGTTGCCTGTCCAATCCCAGGTTCCCAAGACATTGTTGTACTGTTTAAATGAAAGTGGAAACAGTTACAATGGCAATTTGCCTTATGTGACACAGAATCACAGAATACGCTGAGTTGGAAGGGACCCATCAGGATCATGGAGTCCAGCGTATGAATGATAACTGCTGGGATGTCTCCTCTGCTTCTTTGAATAACAATTGATTTAAAACTAAGATAAGGCTGTACAATTATTGCTTGTATTTTTTGTATTTTTAAGATGTGTTTTGCTTTGTTCTGTCTTTTCACTGCAGTGCTCCTGGTAGTCACTTTATAGCTGATTCTTGTCTTGCTTTGTTCTGACAACCCAAGTTCAGTTTCCTGTTGAGGAATCTGATGATAAAATCACTGTGTTGCTCTGCTTTATCCAACTCGAGAAAATGAGATTTAGTGAATTTCTGCTTACTTTAATCATGTTTTTGCCCAGATTGCTCTCTGTTTTGTGGATGATCATTAAGGCTCACTGTACATGCTGAGGGAATATGTAATTGCAGTTGCTCAGTGTAAATAACCAGTATGTGATTGACACTTCACCAGCAAAGCTAAATTAAAGGATTTTTTTAATCAGTGTTCCTTGCTGATTTAATTTTGAAGTTATTTGTTGATGGGCTAAAAAGCGTAATAGTGCAATCAACACCCCACTTCCTCTTCCTGTTTCTATACTTCTGGTGATTTTATTACAATCTAGTAGTTTACAAATCATGAAGCAGTTAAGCAAAACCTAATTATGAGTTATGTCCATATTTTCTTGTGGAATTTAGGACTGTAATAGTCAAAGGCTCTAATTGATTCTGACGGGGTATCATTCTGTGTAATTGTTCTCCATCTTCCTATCTGTGTGTTGTTGGCTGCCAGGTGAACCGACAAACATGAGGCATTCAGGTGGAAGACAGCTTTTTATAATGCATTCTCAACAGGACAATGTTGTTTGCAATATTGTCCCCAGCATTGTTTGCAAATACTGTAGTAGACATCTAATGAAGTACTATTCAAGGAAACAGCAGAATTATTTCAATTCAGGGTGCTGGACTGCTCCCCTTTCTACTATCAAAAATATTTAAAAGTAAAGCAAATAAAACCAAACCTTCTTTAAAAAGGTCAGTAACAGAGCAGCTAATGATGTATAACTTAGATCTTAGGGGCAGTGTTGCCTCCTGATCTCCATTGTCAGAGGTTTTTGGGGTTTTTTTGTTCTTTTTGTATTGTGTAACTACTAACTTGCCAGCTTCCTGATGATATTTTACAGAATCATTGTTCAAACATGTATGAGAGCAAAATATTTCCATCTGTACCGCTGAAATTTTTGTTAAAGGCACTGAGAACTGCCTCTTTTTTTTTAGACAAAGCTAATTGAATGCATGAATGCCACTGCACATAGCTGACAAAAGCAGAGCATCTTTGTGAATAGGCTCTGTAAATTCTTTCCCACAGAAGTCAACGAAAGGGTCGGTTGTCCTGGGCTACGTATTTCGTCACTTAAACCTGGTGGAAATAGATTACTTTGGACTGCGCTACTGTGACCGAAGCCATCAAACGGTGAGTAAAACACATGGCAGATTGGATTTTCCACATATAAAATTTACCCTGTTGTGCTGTAAATGCCTGTAAAGCTTTGAATTGTCATACTTCCACTAACTCTCAGTATTTTCTGGCTCAGGTATCCAGTAATAATTTCTCTTCTTATTTGCAATAGAGTCTTGAAATAGCCACTAATATCTTAGATAGGAACACAGTCAAATACTGAGTGGTGTTGAAAACTAAGTGAAGAAAGTATAGAGTAAAAAATTATTATATGAAAGTAGGATTAATATCTTTTCCTCTTTAGTACTGTGCCATGAAGCTAGTGCTTGGTGTTTACACTGTCCAGCTTCACTTTGCCCTGCAGTGTCTTGGAAGCCATGTCCCTGAGCACATCACAGCCTGCTTCCCTTGGAACACTTGCTGGATGCCCCATTCAGAACGTGTTTGGTAATGACATTTTCTCTCTGCCTGAACCATATCTGTGTCCTTGAGCCCATGTTCTCTAGAGTCTTCTTGGCAGGGACTCACCAGATGTCTGAGGCTTTTTCTACCAGGAGATTATGGTCCTAAATAGACAAGAAGACTGAAACCAGGCTGAGATGTTTCAGCTGAAGCAGGCAGTGGCTTGTGGCAGCTGTATGGAGTGCCCCCACCTCCCCAAATGGCCTGTGCAGAGTTACTGCAGGCAGAGGTGAGGAGCAGGGCATGATCAGCAGGAGAGCCTGGTGCTGTATTCACAGGGTAGTCTTCATGTTCCTCTAATTTTATTAAGGAAATAATGCTTGGCCTATGGTTGAATTAGATCAAGCAGTTACACTTTTAAAGCCAATGTTCTGTGATTAGAGTACTGCATAAGACCCTATTTCACCAAAACACATTAATAAATTGCTAAATATTGCCAGTTTCTTCTGTTAAGCATAAGTTGATCATGTAGAGACTGAATTCAGAACAGTGTTAGCAAAAGATTACTGATTGCTACTGAGAGCTACAGACTGCCCCAATCACTGTATCTTAATTTCTGTGCTGTAGTCTAGACATTTGTGAATTCAGTTCCTTGATAAGCTTCTAACCAAGTTTCATTCCATGGAGATGAAAGCTGTGAACTAAAGGTAGACTGTTAAAAACAGTATTTTTGATTTCCTGAGGAACCTGAGGTGTTAATGAAGAGCAGATAGGTATTTTTTGCTCTCAAAAGTGTTTTCCTTTTTCCTATAGGGGCAAATAAAATAGAAATATCTGTTAATGGGAATGTTTCTAGAGGCATACACAGGATGTATTTGATGGTGTATATGACATTATGAAAATAAGAGAAGATTGCATCTCTTTTGTGAAAGACCTAACACATAAAAGCACATTTTAGGACACATCCTGCTAACAGACTGGATGTTTTGATTGTGTGATATTAGTGTATTTGTGTTGTGGTGGAGTGCATGAGCTGTAACCCCCATTAACTCAGCCTCTCCACATACAAATGCAGCCTTTTTTTTTAACTTTTTCTCTCACGTGATGCTCCAGTGGTGTAAATTAAATGTTAGCTTCAGGCTTTGTCCTCTGACCAGCCCAAGGTCAGGAAGGCATTGTGCTTCTTGATTTCCCCCTGGATTAGGAAGGTGTTCATTCCACTTCCGTCGTTCACCTGCTCTTGCACCAACACTGATTGTGTGGTGTGGATACAGGAAGCAGAACCGGAGACCACAACTGGGTCCCACCTTACAGAGCGCACCTGCCCTGCCATGTAGATGCTGCCACAGTGAGTGGCCAAGTTTGTACTGCTGCATTTACACCCGAGTTACGTTGTAACAAAATATGATGAAAATGCCTGTTCCTCATGTTTGTCTGTGTATGGGTAACTAAAAGCTGATGCTGTTTCATCTAGAAAAGTTCATAAATGAGTCAAAATGTACTACTGTGTGTAGTTTTATGTGGTTTATGGTGTATGATTTTATGTTGCTAGCTTGCTATTTTTAGTGAAATCTTGTAAACTTTTAAGAATGGGCAATATAAATGGAAAGTTTCCAAGCAACAGACACACCTTGTGCTTTAGCTGTAAACATATATTCAGTTGCATGCTCACTGCGGCTAAAACTCTGTGGCTGTCGTGGGAATTAGTCCTGTAGTGACTGGCAAGAAGCCTAGATTTGAACTTTGGACTGGGTATTTTTTGGATCGACCACAGGAGATTTCCTAAGGGAAGAGGAAACAGGTTACCTTGCTAATTAGTTTCAAAACCAGGCTCCTGAGTTAGTCTTAGAGAGAGAAAAGTGTTTGGAGGTTTGGCTATTTATTAATATATCACTTGTGGTGCGGAATGTTTTACTATTTGCGTTGTCAGGTTTTTTTGTCCCACTATATATTTAACTGAATGATTAATAGAGCAGGGTAGGCAGAACCATGTATTTTAAAGAACACAAACCAGTCACAAAAGAAACATTTCTCTTATTAAGGGTTTGAAAGAACTTGTTTAGTTATTTTCCCCATTACTTTTGCATACCTCAGCACTTCCAGGTGGTCTTTTAAATGCTGTGTTGGTGTGCTACCTCTTACGTGTGTGGTATCATAATTATTTTAGCAGTACCAGTAGGCTCTGATCAGTGAACAAGGTTTCACTGTGCTATGTACTGTATGAATACATAACATTAAAATAGTCTCTTCCCGAACAGCCAGCAAACTAATTAGCCTGTGAGAATAGCTGGATGCAGCAAAAGGATTGACAAAACCGGGTGGCACTGGCAGGACATGAACAGTAGGATAAAGCATAAATTGGATGTCCCTCTCTCTATGGTAGCCATGTGATCATATTGCACATTCTGGTTTTCTCCAAATTCTCCATGGTAAAAGGACGGTGTTTAATTTGCAAAATCCAGCGCTTGGAGATTAGAAATTGCTGCCAGAACAGCAGAAGCTATATCTGTCTTGTGTCTGAAGAAGACAGGACTCCTAAGGAACAGCAAAAAATGTCTTTTAATAATAAAATAAAATAAAACATTTAATAATTAATTAAAAATCCTGGGATATGAAATTACATCCAAATGGACAGATGGATTCAACTAGTGCTGTAGGTTGTCCATAGTGTTTCCTAATCTCTTAGTGTTTTTTTTGACAAATTATGTGGTGCTTTTTAATGTAGTGCACCTTTTTTTTTTTAGTGCAAATACTTCAAAAGAAAGACCAGTTTTCTCTGAGTGCCACTGAATCTCTTAGCATGCTTTATCATCAGTCCATGACTTGAGCCTTTGTATTGCTGCAGAAACTGCTGACATCCAAGTTAGGCTAAGTTGAGATTAGATGTGGTCTTCATACTTCATATTGTTGATGGTCAGCTGGGTCTTGATTGACATTTTTGTCTTCTGCCTCATCTGCCAGGACATTTTGCCTCATCTGGTGTTTTCAGGTGAGACACAATCACCAGAATATGTGTTTCAGAAATTGAGGGTGGCTTAGGAAACTGTCCTGCCTCAGAGAATCACAGAATTGTCAGGGTTGGAAGGGACCTCTGGAGATCACCCAGTCCAACCCCCCCACCAAGGCAAGGTAACCTGGAGCAGGGGACACAGGAATATGTCCAGTCAGATTTGGAATGTCTCCAGAGAGGGAGACTCCATGCCCTCCCTGGGCAACCTGTTCCAGTGCTCTGCCAACCACAGTGGAAAGAAGTTCTTCCTTATGTCGAGGTGAAACTTCCTGTATTTTACTTTATGGCCACTGCTCCTTGTCCTGTCTCTGGGCACCACTGAAAAGAGTCTGGGGCCATTGTCTCGGCACCCACCTCTGAGATATCCCTATGCATTAATCAGATCTCCTCTCAGTCTTCTCTTCTCCAGACTAACAAGGCGCAGCTCCCACATCTCTCCTCATCAGACAGATGCTCCAGACACCTCACAATCGTTGTTACCTTTCCCTGGACTCTCTCCAAGAGCTTCTGGTCTCTCTTGTCTGGATGAGCCCATAACATTGGCCCAATGATGTACTTATTCTGCCACTTTCCTGGTTCCTGCTGTGCTGCAGCTCCCAGGTGTTCTCCACATAAACCCATTGCTACTGCCTTTATGGCATTACCAGGGGTGTTTAGGACGGTCAGGCTAGTTACTGTTCTGGAAGGAGGCCAATATTTTCTTGAGGCATGCAAAAGACAGGATGGAAATAGCAATTTTAATGCATAATATCTCAGGAAAAGCTGAGCAGAATTTGATGAGGGAAAGGGTTCTTTCAAAGCCCAAAGGCATTCCCTTGTCAAATCCCAAAAGAATCAGGCTTTTCCAGCTTCTTTTACAAGAAATTGTACAGCAGGCTGTGATGCAAATATCCCTCTTTTCTTATCCGATAATGCTAATCTGAGCTATTATAATGACAATGTACAACATACTGATACTCTCTTAAGCTCTAAGAGGAGAAATACAAATACAGAAAGCTGTATCACCATGTTTACTCATACTGGAGCCAAGGCCTATCTCTATACCATGCACCCACCCTGCAGTCTTGATGCGTTTTGTTTCCCCTGCTATGAGGAAATGTACCAAACTGGATAGGAAAGAAGATTGAATAGGCTGTAATATAGCTTAGCTATGGAAAGAAGTGCATAGTTTTAACAGAATTTTTGTTTGCAATCAAAAATGTTTTTCTCCAGGGAATTACTGCCATACACTGCGCTGCATATTCTGACCTCAAGATCTTAGAAAAACAATTGAATTTTGCTTAGTTTGTGTCTTGTTAACTGGGGTTTTTGTTTGTTTTGTTCTGTTTTGTTTTGTTTTGTTTTCTATGGATTTACCCTTTGTCCACAAGCACGGTATACTAAATTATCGTGGAAGAAAAAGACTGGTGCTTTTTAAAATAGATGGCATAAACAGTGGAAAGAAAGTGGAGACTAATCATGTTGACTATAAGAAAGAAATTTTAGAAGAATGTTAATGGATTAAAACAACCTGGACAAAGCTGATGGTCAAGTGAGTTACAGGTAGTAAGAGCAAACTTTTAGAATGCAGTAGGGTGAATAGGATACTCACATTGATGATCTGATACTAAATATAATCAATGTAGCTTCAGATTCTAATAAAGAAAAGACAGAGATGATAAATACATATTTGAATGTAGGAATTGCCTGAATATTTTTACATTTCTTATATAATAGGGACATCTTGAGCTTAGCAGTTTTAGGTTGTTTGCACTGAATATCTGTAGAAAAAAACCTGACATAATAATTCTAATTGTTAGTGTTGTCTTAAGTGTTAGTGTTGTCTAATTGTTAGTGTTGTCTTTTTGCAGAAAAATCTTGATAATTTCAGATTATAATTGAAAAATTATGCATTTTCTCTTCAAAGTTGTGGGTTTTGCTGTTGTAAATGTGAAAAAAACCTGACATGTATGACATGATGGGTATGGCTTCATAAGAATCTAATTAAGGCAGTCCAGGTTTTAGTTTGAAGCTGACAAATTTTTCTGCACCAGACACTTCATTGATTGATACCACAGCAAACATTTCAACCTAGTTAATATTTTGTTTCAAACAGGTTAATGGAATTTGACCCCAATTTAACCCTATGCGTGAAGATTCCAGATTTGTGGTAAAATGTTTGCAGGCATTTAAAAGGGCTAAATATGAAATACTGCATGGAGTTTGGATGCATACTGCTTACGCATCTGGTTTATATGGGAGCCAGATTTGTAAAAATACAAAGGACAGAAAACTCCATTCTTTATGGTGCACTTCAAAACATTTTTTAAAAATAATTTCTACCCAAAAACTTAAAAGGAATTATTTCCTTTAATTACTTTGTACCTTTATAATCAGTCTTAGTAAATAAAAAATAATTAAAATAATACTATATTGTGTTTGTAAAGAACAATTAGTAAACTAGTAGCCATCACTTTAATAATTGCATAGTTGCATTGATATATGCTATTAAAAATAAGTATTTTTTTCCCCATTTATTCTGTAAATTTTAAATACTTGTTTCAGATTCACAAAATTTGGCCCCTGCATCTATTTGGGTATATGCTGTGTCCTCCACCTCCTTGCAATAGTGGTGAAATGTTTGTAAGTCTGTGCGGCAGAGGTACAGGTGGGAAAGCACTGAGAAGTGATACGCTGGATGCCAAGTAGATGAAAGGAGTGAAGGCTGAGCATCAGAGCTGCTTTGGCAAACCCTACAAATGTAGGGTTTGTTGTGAGCGACTGCTCTGCAAGTGTATTGAATTAATAAGACACTGTTTTTTTTGTTCCATTTCTATTGGCATTTTAACATATAAGCTTGAAAGTGTAACTGTACCCAAAACTATTTATAGGTATATGCAAACATTTAACAAGTATCTAACACACATTACTATGTATGCTCTGAGGGCTCTATTGTTGGGGTTCCTGGATTTCTAAATGTTCTCAGCTTTATTGTCTGACTTTGGCTTGAAAAATGCCTTTTCATTATCCATGAAATTCCATTCATCTTTGACTTACAAATAAAATGTTAGAAATCTCTCATTCTTCCTGCCCCTACCCCCTTTGCATTCTTTAGGAAAATTTTGGCAGCCTTTGAAATAATAAATAACTACACAGTGATTTTAAGCATGGGTTTGTGGCATTGTCACAATACTAAGTACTTACTGGAGAAATGAAAAGGCAGATGCGATTCTTGTCTCTTCCCCACCGTGCTGAAGTGTTTAACCTCGCCTGTGTGCACTCACATATTTTGTCATGCCAGCTGATACTTATTTTTACTGGTACAGGTAGCAGCAATCTGTCTTCCAGGGATGAGAGTGCAGCTCCTCCTGTCTGCTCAGTTTGGAGGGAATATTTTGTGATATGGATAAACAGATTTCTTCCGTCTCCTCTTCAGATGTCCTTTGAATCTGAAGTTTTCCCTTTGAATTTTGTCCCCCTCCCCCAAGCTTGGAAATTGCCTTCAGAAGACCACACAAAGGATATCATTTTACTGCCAGTCAAGTATGACCTAATGAGAATTAAGTTCCAATGTGACTGTATTTTGATTGCATTGTCTCCATGTGTCCATATGGCCTTTAATTACTTGGCCAAATCCTAGTTTGTCTCATGGCAGCCAGTGAATCACGTGGATACCAGGAGGCAGTGGAGTTGATGTTGCAGAGAGACAACCAGAAATCTGTAACTGTTCTGTACTCCACTTGCAAATTTGAGTGTTGATCCAATAATTTTTTTAATATAAATAATATAAATTTTTTATAAAATTTTTATAAATAATCAGTCTACCTATGCGTGTAAAGCTCAACTGCTACGAGGACTAAGAGCCAATATATCTTGAAAACAATTTTAGTTCAGTTCAGGAGAACTTAATGAAGGAGTTATTCTGTGACAGATTTTGAAACAGGATAGTTTTGATATCTTGCAGTGTAGTACAGAGTTGTCAGACTTAAGCAAGTTATAGTGACAGCATGTTGTTCATTCTGTGATGCGAGTTTTGCGGAGAGGTCAGACCACATTCAAACCAAATTGCATAGCCATAATGTGCACTGCAGAGTTATTTTGCCTTTTTTCTACCTGTTGACTGTAAAATCTGTGTATCAGCCTATTGTGCTACTGTAGATTGTTGCTGATTTGGAGTTCTAATGGGATATTTGAACAGATGTGTAATTTCTTCCTCCCACCTTCTGTTGAGGTTAAGTGGGTTCATTTTTTAATTGTTATTGGATGTATTTGATACAAGCATGTACTGAATAATTTTTTCATTCAAAATTTAGGAAATTTTCTTAACAAACATTCCAGGATTTGAAATAGCAATGACCAAGAGCAAGGTATACTCTGTTTCTGTCGCACATGGGTCAGCAGCTAATGGAAGTTACTAGTTTTTGTGTTCTGTCAAAGTAATCACAGAATCACTCAGATTCATCAAGGTTGGAAGAGATCTTCAAGATCATCTAGTCCCATTGTCAGCCCAGCACCAGCACAATCACCAATAAACCATGTGCCCAAGTCCCACATCCAGACACCTCTGGAAAATTTCCAGGGATGGTGACTGTACCACCTCCCTGAGCAACTTATTCCAATGCCTGTCAGTGAAAAAATATTTCCTAATATCTAATCTGAACCTCCTCTGGTGCAATTTGAGGCCATTTCCTCTTGTCCTTTCACTGGAGACATGGCAGAAGGGACTGATCTCCTTTCAGGTAGTTGTAGAGAGTAATGAGGTCCCCTCTGAGCCCCCTCTTTTCTGAACTAAACAACCACAGCTCCCTCAGCCACTCTTCGTAAGACATGTTTTCTAGAACCTGATACAATGATAGTTCTGTATAACCAATTATGAAATTAGTTGCTTGCAATTTGCTACTCAAATGCTTCATAGGGTTTTTCCTTCTTTCTCCTACTCACTCGTTCTAATAGGGATATTGGTTTTTTAGACCAGAGAAGTTCTCTGGATAGAAGGGGTAGATTTTTAGATTAATCACATTGTTCTTATTCCCTATAAGATTAGTTCAGGGGTGCAAGTAAGGAGTTCTTTTGTTCATTGGCCTGTGTAGTCCCTCAGCTAAAAAGGTGTAGGTACTAAGTGAATAGAGCCAATTTGCCTTTAATGACTCCTTCTAGGATATGTATTTTGCAGCCTTTCCAATTCCAGTGTTTTAAGATGGGGTGCCAATCTCAGCTGGTGCAAAAACCTTATGTATGAGGGAAGACAGCTGAAGAAAATAAAGACAAGAACGGTCTTGGCAGCTGCCTCTGCACTTTGTTTCAAAACTGAATCCTAGAAATGTCAAGCTAAGGAAGAAAAAAGTAGCTGGAGGAATTACAAGAGCAGGATGCTGGAGACCTACGTAGCCATAATATAAAGTGCATAACTGGTCTGTGGCCAGTAGTAACATGAGGATGACTTTTATTAGATGTTTGATAAAGGTGGGATAGATGAATCAGTGAGAAATTATACTGCAGATTGTCTGTCAAACAATATTGGAACCCATGTAACAGCTCATCCCTCTGGGGTGCACCAAGTGTACGTCAGTCAGTTTGACACAGTTGTCCAACTAGTGCTGCAAACACTTTGGTGGAAGAGTCTGTGCCCTCCCTACCTTGGTGCAAATTTCTAGTCATCTGCTCTCCCTGCTCTGTGAAACCATTTCTGAAAATAAAAATTAATTTTTCTTTGCTTAGTGTGTAGCAAATTTCTTGACACTTGATGGGTACTTGTCATAGAATCGTAGAATGTTTTGAGTTGGAAGGAAGCATTTTCCATGTTAAGTAACTAATATTCATGATTATCTGTCTCACAGTACTGGCTGGATCCTGCAAAGACCCTCGCTGAACATAAAGAATTGATAAACAGTATGTATCCGAAATTAAGAGGCGTATCCGAAATTAAGAGGCATATCCGAAGATGAAGTAACAGGGATAATGTTCCATCCATGCAGCCTGAGCAATATTTATTTTCTAGTCACAGCAGATTGATAGTTCTTGAACACGTTTGTTATTGCAGTTCTTAGCTGTATCAAAATTTCACACATAGGTTGCACATGTTATCATTTTACAGTATTTTCTGTGATTTTTGTCCAAAGATTTCTGCATGCTTAAATTTTATTTTAGACTAACAAGTGGTGCTATTCTTAATTTGTATAATTAATTTTTAGTAGCTGTGATATCTCTGTCATAGTCTATATGTACCATAGTTAACAAAGATTCACTTTTGCTTAGGTAAGTAAAACTAGTGCCTCTTACTGGTAATAGAGTGTCTGCTTTTACTGATAGTCTTCAGATATTGCAGATAAAAGATCTGTTATTTTTATTATAATTAAAGAATATGATTTGGAGGCCCTTTAATAAAAGATGTAGAAGTGGGGCACATGTGGAATAAATCTAGCTGTAAGAATTTTGGTACTGAGTTATCAGGTTTTTTAAGAAGAACATTTTTAAAAGGTGAAGTAGAAGAGCTTTTCCAAATGTTTCTTGATTGCATTGGCAGATAATTAAAGTTGCCGTGTAAGATATTTGAAAGTGCGGAAGGGTTTAGTATTCAGTATTATAACCTATGACAAAGAATCACATTTCATACACAATTACATTTTTCAAAAAGTTTCAGTGGAAGAAGTATTTAGAGGTCAAAATCATGCAACAAAAAAATTATATTCTAGAAATAGTAAGTTAGAAATGAAAGCTAAAGTGAAAAATTTAAGTAAGCAAGAGTTCCAAGTAGACAGACAATATGTGAATAAATTAAAGACTAAAAATAATAATTAAAATTATTTTTTTTCTCTCATGTGTAATGAGTGTAGATGTATGGATTTGCTATGTGGATGTTACACTTTTTCTGAAACTCCAAAGTTTCATAAAATATTAAGATAAGCTTTCTAGTTGCTGTTTTGTAGTCAGCTAGTAACAGTTCATAACAATGACGGTTCATGACAACTGATTTTTATACCAAATTTTTTTTTCTTTCAGCTGGACCACCATACACTCTGTATTTTGGCATTAAATTTTATGCAGAGGATCCGTGTAAACTTAAAGAAGAAATAACAAGGTATAGTATTCAATGAAAGGATAGTTTGTTGTTCTCAGACTAGTAATGTATTTCAGCTAGGTGCATATTATTGTGGTGTGTCTGGCTTGGTTTTTTTTGCTTGAACATGTGAATGTTTTTGCTTGAACATTTGGTGTGTAGAAAGAAAATTGCTATGAGATTCGAAGTGGTTGGTATGGACAATGGTTTGGAAGCCCAAGAAGAAAAGTTGTTCTCTAGTGCATCAAAAACCGGAGGGCCTTGATGTGCATTTGTGGTGGTGTTGTTTTTTTTTCTCCTGCATTTATATTGTGCTATAATCAAGTTTAGAGTTTATTTGGATATCATATGTAAATACAATGAATGTTCTTTATTGGCCATAGCAAAAATTCTTGAGCTGTTTTTCAAGAAGATTTCTATTGGTCTTTCTAAAAATATGTGAAGGAAATTGAAGAATTGCATGCTTCTGATTCTTTTACCTAAGCTTGGCCTCTACAAAATATGAGGATGTACACAGTAACACATGCACATGCATGCACACAGGCACATGCACACACATGGTTATCTGAACTCTCTCACACGGGGTTTTATATTTGGTTTATTTATGAAACGTCTCAGACAATTAGTTTTACTTTCTAAAGGAAATTTGAGGATTTGAGTAGGTGGGCGGACAAAATTAGTGTGCTGACTTGCATTAACAAATACCAAAATATTTCTTTTGATGTTGTAAGAATATGACACATGAGAATTCATTAAAATGCATGCAAGGTTTTTAATTTTCCTTAATCAAAGGTGGCAGTTGTTGCAGCACAGGCAGAATATTTTTCCCGTACTGGAGTGAGAAAATTCTTTTGTTTCCATACTGGCACAAAGAATGGAAGTCTCCCATAAAGAAGACTGAGTCTGTCCTGGTATAAATAATAAAAGGTGTAACTTCACAGGTAAAAGAGCATAAGTTGGTGGCATTGGGATGCCCCTCTACCATGGAATTTTGATGCATTTTTCTTGTACTTTTCTAGAGGCTCTTTAAATCCTGCTTACAGGGAAAGATGAGCTTTGACACTGAACGTGTTGTGATTTCCTCACAGGGGTCAGGGTGGAGCCAGGGGGCTAAATTTTCAAAAATTGTTTCTCTTTGACCTGTGATGAGGTCAGTCAGTGATCTGCATTGCTGATTAGGTGTGTGAATCTAGTCAAGAAATGCTGTAGTGTGATTAGGGAGCCTTTGTTCATGTCAGTATTTGGTCATCCAGAATTGGCACATAGTACAGAGGGAGTGCCTCAGATATATTGTATTGACAGTCTTCTACAAAACACACTGATAGCAAATAGCCTCAATATTTATGAACATTTTCCTTGGAAGGAAGGTGCTTTTTTTTGTCTGGAGGAGGGGAGGGGAGTGGAAACCAACCAACCAACCAACCAACCAAAAAAACAACAAAAAACAACCTGCCTAGAATAACTTGGCTTGGAAGGCATCCTTAAAGGTCCTTCCACTTAGCAGGTATTAAAGACCCTACTTTTATTTATGCTAATAATTTTCTGCCTAAATATGTAGTTCCAGTGGTTTGTTGACTATTTTGTGCTAACCAATTGAAGCATGTATTTATTACTTGAAAGGATATGAGAATGAACTCTGTTGTTATTAGATGTTAATGATCTGTGCCATTACATGATTACTCTTTGCAAATAATGAAAACCTGTCAAATCTGTAATTGCTTCGCAGCAAAATCTGTCTGCCTTGTAGGCAAAAGCTAACACTGCAGTGTTTGCTGGATGTGTTTGCTAGAGGAAACTGGCACTTAGGCACTATAATATATGCATAAAATACTTGACAGCACACAAAACAAAGAGTGCTTTAGCTAAGGGTTTGGACAAAAGGCATAGTTTTGTGAGGAGCTTATGGCTTCAGTGGGAATTGAGATTGTTCACTTTATAGGAATCACTTAAGCACTTAACAGTTGGTTCTGTTTTTGCAAGAAGGTGGCTGTTTTGAAGGTTCTTATGCTGCTTTATTTTGAGATTACACTATGAGAATGGAAAAATATAAGTACTTCTCCAAGGAAAATAAATTTGTAGCATGTGGTAAAAAGCTTTGCTTTGTAGAGATGGAGAAGTGCTAACAGAAATACAGGTGCATATCAGAAATGCATTTCATACTGAAAAGAAGATTTTGTGTACTCCACAGGAGGTGTGAAATCCTCTTTGTCATTATCATAATTCAAACAGAGATTTGTGTGGGAAGGACTACAAGCATGAGGGCTTTGTGTTGCCTAATGACATTCCCAGAAAATTCTTATGCAATACCCTGTTCCTTTAAGGTAGAAAGTATTAACCATTTTTTAGAGGATGGACTTCCCTATTATCTGTCACAGAACAAATTCAGGGGGATCATTAATCAGAATGACACTGGCATCCTTGTTCAGAGACTCATCTGGCTGAAAAGTCTAGTAAATTTGGTTGGATCTTAAATGTTTTGGGAGTCAGCTGTGTGTAACCTGCAGTTTGTAAACTCCCATGAAAGCAGTGTAGGTGGACTTTGAACTTACAGATCATTCCAAGGTACTTTCATAAGTTACTTGTACCAGCACAGAATAAATTATTTGCAGAGTAGCTAAAGGCTGTTATGTAGATAACATTGAAGTAATGAATAATGCAAAAGCTATGTGCTTGTATGGATGACCCTTTTCTTTCTGTAAAAAGCTACTTTCTCAGTATTGTTAGTTTTGTAGGAGCTAATAAAAGAAATTCACTTAGGATGGTGTGAAACACTGCATAAATCTGTGGTCATAAAACTGGACAAAATTCAAACAGTGTTTAAAAGATTTCCTGTAAATTATTATGGTGTGCGCTCCATCAAACCTGCTTGGTGCATTATAGTTGATACTGTGGTGTGTGGAGAGGAAACACTAAAGAAGTATCTGATACTGAGTTGTCCTTTATGTTGTTCCACTGGTCAGGTTAAACTTCGGCCTTTGATAGGTTTCTTGTTCAAGTTTTCTGATCATTGTCCTTGTCCCTACTTTCTCACTGCTCTATGAAAGCCAAAAGAGTGAAATGACATTATTGGGGGAAAATTAATTTCATCTGCGCAATATAAGCAGACGGGGAAACTGCAGAGTGCTCCCCTACCTAGGTTCTTTCACTAGGTTAGTCTTAGTTGTTACTTCAAGGTCAATGTGGGAGAAGCCATTCAGAGAGGAACACAAATCTTTACTGTCACGTAATTATGGTACATGGTATGTCTACAGTTAACTGTGTGACTTTGAAATATTAATTGGTGCATCAGGCTTGAAACAACAACTTTGTTTTCTCTTTGTGTTTTAGGTATCAGTTTTTCTTGCAGGTAAAGCAAGATGTTTTACAGGGCCGTTTACCTTGTCCAATCAACACTGCAGCACAGCTGGGAGCATATATAATTCAGTGTAAGTTCTTCTGGCCAGTTGAGGGCTTATTTCTTTTTATCGTGCATTATGATTAATTTTAAGTGGTGACTGAAGACATCATTAGCACTTTATGCATTCGTTTCAAAACAGAACAAAAGTAATGTGACTGATTTCCTCTAAAGAACTGTAAATAGATGTCTGTTCTGAACAGATTTCCCTAAAAAAATATGGCAGATATAAAGCAGGAAAATATACGATGATGGTAACATCTTCATTGTATTATGAGAAGTGAATAAAAAGAATAAATTTTTCTCCTGTAATCAATTTTAAGAAAGTTAGAGCTGTTGTTTTGGTATAAAATTCTGTTACTATGATTCTAATCTCAGATACTCTGTTGGAAAATAATGAGAAAGCTTATGGGAAGAGGAGAGTTAAAGCATGGCAAAGGTTACATCCAGCAGGTTAAAGTTAGCCCAGGCAACAGCAAGCATGCATTCCCATGGACTCTATAAAAAACTTTATCCTTTTATTTACGGTTTGCAGTTACTTCAAGTATATAAAGACACCTGAGAAATGTCTATACTGAACATATGAACTGAATATATGTCAGATACTGAACACGTGAACCCAAGGCATCAACACCAAGGTCCAGGGTGCTTTTTCAAGGGTGATGTGCCAGACCAGGCTTTTGTTCTATTCCAAGCTGAGATTAAGTGTGTTTGTGGGAATTCAGAAATAACTGAGGAGCTCTGCGGGTGTAATGCTATCAGTGGTGGTTTTATCCAGTGGAGCTAGCAGCTGCTGCGATCTGATGGAGAAGCCAGGGCCACATGTTCTGCTGCAGCCACAGGCCTGGCTTTCACCACTGAGGTTGTGACTGGGTGTCACCTTTGGCCTCTGAGCAGATCCTTTCCTTAACAGAGGAATTGTTTTCCTCTTTTTGTTATCAAAAACTGCAGGCTGTTACTGTGGTCATGGTGGAAAAATCAGTATCCATGGTACAGTTTGCAGAATATACCAGTTTCCTTATTGGGAATGCTGGAGTTGTTGCTGTTATAGTAATTCCTCTTCTTATTCCTACTGTGGGCAAGAACCACATTATTTTTATGGAGGTTTTCCAGAGAAACTTCTCTACATTCCTATGGAGTAGATGAGGGGCTTTTTCTAACAATTTCATTCCAACATTTTGGAACAAAACCTCGGTAATTAGATGAGTCTTTTCCTTATTGGCTCTTGAAGCCTTATTTTGGCTATGCTTTTGATTTAGTGGACATTGGATAGAAACCTGTGAAGTCTTTCTCAGAGAATCCTAGTCTACAGATATTACTCAGACTTATTAAAAAAATTGAAATAATAACTTTCACAGAGTTTCTCAGATAGATGCAATGATAGTTAAGAGCAGTAGACGTGAGTTCTGACCAAGGTGCATGTTTATTTTATAATAGACATGACTAATGTATCCAAATGCAAGGTTGTTTCAAAGAAAATTATGTTGACTATTCATTATGTTCTTCCTTTGAGAAAATTCTTTTAAAAGTTGTTTTTGCTTTGAAAGTGGATTTAATATCTAGGAAATACATCAATAATTTATTGAAAAAAAGCCTTGTTCATAAGGATTCCTCATAAGAAACAATGCCGCTAGAAGCGCTTCCCTCTGAGTCTCTCAGTATATTTGTCTCCATTTGCACTCCCAGACATATTTTCTGGTTGAGATCAAACAATGAAAATAGGTGACCTTTGTTTTGTTCTTGTGTCCTGCAGCTGAACTGGGGGACTATGACCCGTACAAGCACACCGCAGGCTATGTCTCAGAGTACCGCTTTGTCCCAGACCAGAAGGAAGAGCTGGAGGATGCCATAGAGCAGATACACAAAACTCTGATGTAAGAATTCAGTACTGTTGGGAACTTGTCAGGTAATGCCAGATTCAGAGATGCTTAGTAGATGGGGAGGAACAGCTTGTGATGCAAAGCGGAGATCTCTGGACTTGAGGAAAGAGCACAGAGCATCCAGTTGTGCCTCTCAGAAACAGGAAAGGTTTTATATAACTGAAGTTGTTCTTTTAGGAACTGAGTAGGACAATAACTGGAAATGTGAGGTCTGTCAGACCTAGGTATGGATGTTTCAGAACCAGCAGCTTTAGTAAAACGTATGCCAGAAGTTCAACTGTACATAAAGCCAAAATAAACATTTACTTGCTTATCTCCAAGTTCATGTTCCAGGTAAGTGTAAAGATGCTTGTTCTAACAAATCCAAGTTAGTTGCAATTGTGATATAACCATTTGTAAGATGACAGCAGTAAGAAACATTTTATGAATGTGCTCATCAAAGCCTTTGTCAAAGTAATGCAGAGATAATCAGCCATGTTGTATGTAGACCTAGATATCTTGATTCTCTTGCTGTAATGAAGCCACAGTCTGGATAAAGGTTAAGTAATTTTTGCGTATAGTATTGTTTATTACTGTGATTTGTGTCTTGTTTAATGAGAATAGATATTAACTCAGGGTCACAGGTCTTTGAAAAGTTCTCCAATAATTGCTGTGACAGTTGCCACACGGACCTGAGATTTCTCTTCCATGGAAGAGAGTCTGTTGTTCAATAAGTATTTCTGTGAGGTTGCATGACAGCATTATAGTAATTGATGCATTTCAGAGAACTTGCTACAGATGCTTCTGTGAAGTAAAAAAGTCCTGTTTTTTCTGTTTCAGAGGTTGGAAACTGAGTCACAGATAGTTTGCTGGGTTCAACATCACAGAAATTGTTTGTGAGAAATAAAACTTGAGATGAATTTCTGTGAAGCAGACCACCAATACTAAGCAACCTTCATTCCTCTCTCCCAAGTTTCTGTAGTCATTAGCGTAGTCGTTAGTATATCTAATTAAGACCCATTTGCCTCAAAAGGTTTGTAACTTGAAGATGAAATTCAGAAGCCAGGGGAACAGTGGTTGTGGAGTGCTCACTGCCATAACAATCTCCTGTGTTTTCATATGCTTATTGACTTAGAGCTCTGATACTCTCTTGATGCTTGGCTGCAGTTAGGTGTCAGGGAATTAGCAGCAACAGAACTAAGAGTAAAATTAAGGTGTACCCACTACTAGCTCAGCCTAATTTTTATCATCAGCACTGCCAGCATTGACTTCTGCACAGGTGACAGCAGTCTCTTTAGTTAAGAAGTTTGAAGCTGTAATGGCTGAGGGCATCCCAAATTATCTCACTGATTAGAGATTTTTCAGGGACAGGTTTGTGATATGGTTTGGAAGAACCGTTTTATTCTTTCTGGATTCTAGCATGAAAACATAGGGCTTGTTTGTTTGGGTTTTTTTCAGGTCAGCTGTGTCACTGCACATACCTTGTTTCTGCTAGTTACCTCCAGAAAAACTATTTTTGTTTGCATATTTTCTCTCAGATTTTTTTTTTTTTTTAACACAGCACAATAGCTATTCAGGGATTCAGTAATGATGCAGTTTTCTGAGCAAATTTTAAAATCAAGAAAGGTGAGGGAAGTCAGAGGGTGGAGGGGGTTTCTGACTGCATCTAGTCTCTGCAGCCTCCCTGCTGTGACTGTTGTCCCATCTATAAACCAGCATGACAATCCCAAGGTTGGATAGCAGTGTGAGGTGACCCGAAGTCATCCTGCACATCTGAAGGATCAAGCGGTGACTTCAGGGCTTCCATCTTCTTCCTTCAGAAGCTCCAGCTTACATCTTTACTTCCTTTAATCTTTTTTCAAATACAGTTTTTTATACAAATATGAAATGTTATGTTTGTAACATGTAAATATGTTATAAGAAGACACACATTTATTTGTCACTTGAATCCTTTGGTACTTTCAGAGACAAATGAGAATAGAGGAATAAGTGCATCAGGATTTTTCTGAGAAAGGTCACTAAGGAAAGACTTAACACCAGTATTTAAATTGTTGCTGGATTCTAGCACTAATTCATTAATGGGGTAATCTGCTTTTTTCAGGACTGATATTTAGCCTGCCTGGGAGCTCACTGAGACACTACTGCTCCAGTGAACAAAATCAAGCTGAGGACTAAATTTTTAGAGCAAAAGTTGGTAAAAGATGTGACAGACATGACATCACTGATGTGCTGAATATCCAGAATTCTGCATGTTCTGAATACAGGCAATGAATGATATATCTGCTGCGAAATCCAGGTCTAGAAGAAAAGGATTTTTCTTATGAGCTTTAGATCTGCTACATTTCTGGGAGTCTTTGGAAAAGAAGAGCTATCATCTGAAGCAGGGATAAGATGAGCTGGAGCAGCCCATCTCCCCGATACAAAGGAGGCATTTTGAAAACCTCTACTATTGCATTTATCAATGCCATTTCATGTCTTTGACATTGGATGTGGCTTTTACCTTGTCAGTCATAATACAAAGTTGGGAAAACCTGGACAGTAGCTGCTAGGCTAGAGAGAATGGAGAGACAAGAAGCAGGAATGTGCATGTTGTAGGACTCTCTCAGATCTTGGATCAAAATATTGAGCTCTGCTTCACACACTGGATTTGCAAGGTAGAAAATCCAGTGAACTGTTTCCCTAAGAAAAGAGTCGCATGGTGAAGCCGGATATGCATCTTTCTGAGCTGATATTTTTATAAGATGTGCTGTACTTTCCCGATAACAATCCAGTAGCTTTCACAGAAGTATTGAAAAGGAGTAAAAATGAAAATACAATTTCAGATATTTCAAGCTTACAAACAAGAATCTTACTCTTGTATCAGTATTAAGGATATTAAGATATTAAGGGAAGAACAAATTATATTCTGAGGATAAGGCTTTAAATTTATTTAGTAGTTTTGTTCTTTTTGAAAATAAATCCTTTGTCAGTGATGTCAAATATGTTCCTAGTAGCTGGTTTGTTTATTTGTTTTTCTCCCAGTTTTGCCCAGTTGTTTACTACCAGAATGCAGCTGATGGTACTTTTCAATTGATGGACTGATATCTGCAGATGAGAAGACAGGCTGGATCCCTTTATGAAGAAAGGAGTATTTTATCTGAAGTCATGAACCTTGCTTTCAGAAATCGTCTGTAGCTTCAGCACTGCTATGGGGAAATAGTACCTCAGTCAGTCATACCATCCATTCCTGCTTTATTAATAATAATTTAGTTATTGGGAAAAAAGTTATTTTGCATAATGAAGCCTAAAAATGGAATATCTGAAGAGTGCAGGGAAAAGGTTAGCCACTGTAGTAGGCACACATTGTATATATGATAGCATATATGTCTGTGGTAGGAGACCACTAGAGAAGTAGTCTTACTGGGAGCAAGAAGTAGAGTGTTGAAAAGACAAAGTAACAACCTAAAAAGTGGTAGGAAGGGCTGTGTACGTGTCCAGCAAACTGTATTTATTAATATGATCAATTTTTATATTTTGACTGGAAGTTTGAAGTTCTTACACATAATTTTGTTTACAGGGGTCAAGTTCCTGCTGAAGCAGAAGTAAACTACTTAGGCGTGGCCAAATCCCTGGAAATGTATGGAGTTGATCTCCATCCTGTTTATGTAAGTATTGTTTAAACTTGGTAACAGTGAAAAAAAATAATTGTACTAATGCAGGAAACAGTCCACAGAATAACTTGAAAGGAAACACTGTACTTAAAAAATGCAAAGGAATAGATATTTCTGGATGGAGAGAATTCAGTCATTCATACATACAGAAGCCTAATGGTTTTCAGATAAAATGGTGTGATTCTATTACACCTATAAAAAAGCCATCAGTTATTCTCTGGAAAAAAACAATTCAGATAGATAAGAAGTAAATAAAGAAAGTGTCAGGAGAGATGAGTGAGAGATATGGCCTTTGACAGAAAAATTTGCGTATTATTCTTGTTTAAATAAGAACAAGTGTCTCCTGAAACCTTTTCAATACTGTTGCAAAAATTAGGGTGGGGTAGCAGAAACATGTCTGGCTTTTTTAAGTATTTGTAGTGAAGGTTTTGCTAAAGATATAGAGTACGTTTCCAGTTTTTCCCATGTTGCATCATGCAACATTGCAAGTTACCTGTCATCATCGTGGCTAGGCTTCGCAAACGAAGATTAGGGAAGGACTCTCACCCACGCTTGCTACAAGCACGTTGATGGCTAAGAAGGCCAATGTGAGATAGACAAGTCTGGCTGCAAAAGGCACAGCGGAAAGTCTCCTTTGGTGGTACTGGCAAGACTCGGTTCTTTCTGCGCTGTCTTTTCTCCTCAGAAGTGATCTCATCAAAAGCCTTCTCTTCTTTTGTCTATCAGCATTAAAGTTGGGATTGGATCCAAGTGATCACCTGGAGGCTATGTGCTCCTGGTGGAAACATCATTCTACCTTGTTTGAATAATTGCACTTGTGGCAGGTTTTTTTTGAATAAAAGAAAATCAGGAGTTCAAATGGGAAGTTGTAATGTAGATAGTTCACTGAGTTAGATGTCAGTATTTAGTAAAATTGCTTGAAAGAAAATACAGGCATCAAGATACTAGCTGAAGATTAAGTGTATATTTCCTGCCAAAAAATGTGTAGCCTGCAATATAAAGTATTTTTTAATGCACCCTGTGGCTTAATTGTATTCATATCCCATGCTCTGTGCCCCTCCCACCCATGAAAAGCTGAGGGAGTTACTGGAACAAGATTCAACATGATTCAACAAAATCATGTTAAATTAGCAGAGCTTGGATTTTTTTTTTTTTTTTTTCTCATGGCTTGCTTTTTCTGTGCAATGAAATCCCTGCCTGTGTAATGAGGGGTGAGTTGCAATATGCCCAAGTCTAATCCATGAACATCATTGTTCCTACTTGTATTACAACAGCAACAGAAGCCCTCATTTGGGACTGAAGCCACACACATCACGAGATGTAGTTCTTTTTCTCATTTGCTCGTATTAAAGTCACCTTTAGCAGTTAATTCACTGAGGAGCACAGTCAGAACTTGCCAGGTGTGCTTGACTTTGTAGGGTCTGTAATTACACAGGACACTTTCCCCAGTCAGTCTGTCTCGGCCTGTTCTCTCCCAGATTTGAGAATTGTATACTGACTTCAGGAATCATTTCCTTTGGAGGAGATGGTGCACGTGGCTGTTCTCTGTATGCCATTGCCCATTCTGAACAGTATGCAACTGACACTAGTTTAGGACAGAGAGGGCAGCTGTGTGGTTGTATTATAGTAGAATAGGTCAGAAAATTGCTATTTTCCTTCAGTTGGGATATCTGTTGCATTCATGCCTCAATAAAGAGTTTAGTTTCTGAGTTTTGGCCATCTGCCAAACAGCCAAAAGTAATTCCATATAAAAAAAATTAATTATTTTTGGTTTTCACCATGGTATGTGGAAACTCCCATTCTTTCCCTCACTGCCATTCTTTCTTGCCTCTTTGCCCCCTTGCCTGCAAATTCCTGTAGAGGAGTTTTCGTCTGTTGATCAGGTACTATTTTCCCATTTGCACAGAGAACGAAACAGTCTATTCAAGTCATCAGGATGACTTCCTCACTGGACCTCACTGCTATTGTAATAAAACTTGCAACTGTAGAATGACACAGACTTTTATTTTCTAGGGTGAAAACAAATCTGAATACTTTTTAGGATTAACACCCATAGGAGTTGTTGTCTACAAGAATAAAAAACAAGTAGGAAAATATTTCTGGTATGTATTATTTAAATGTTCAGTCTGTACTGACACAATAACAATGTTGTATGGAAATGTATGGTTTGTGATATCTCTTTGAAAGGTTAATTATAGCAATAGAAAAAAGTATACTTGGAATTCTTAATATTGCTCTGGATTATGCAGATTTTTAATTCTTTGATAATCCAGGTATTGAAAACAGTAGATCACCTTTAGCATGCTCATGCTGGAATGTTTACATACTACTAATTTTTTGCTCATATCTGGGATGTACCTGAAAAATAAATCTACCTGTGAATTCTTTTTTGCCTTTGTGTGTAAATATATACAACTTTATATTTTATGATGCATGAAATTAAAGGCTCATGAAGTTCTGTCTTGTCTTTTTTTCCCCGCAACATTACAGGCCTAGAATCACAAAAGTTCACTTCAAGGAAACACAGTTTGAACTTAGAGTCCTGGGAAAAGATGTAAGTCTTTATTTAAGCCTGAAAGGATAAAAAAAGTAATCTCAGGTCTAATGACATTGGAAATTTTGTGTGTCCATCAAAGTCTAATTTATTTTACTGAAATTTACTGCAAGAAACCATAAAAGTGAAATTCATTGTATTGATAATTACTGCAAGAAAATAACATTATCCTCAAGTGCAGCATCCTAGAATTGTAAGATGGGTTGAGTTGCAAGGGAGCTCCAAAAATCACCTCATTCCAAAACCACTGTTATGGTCAGGGACACCTTTCACTAGACCACGTAGCTTAAAATCCCACTCAGTCTGTCCTTGAAAGTTCCTGAAGTGGCTTGCAGTTTTGTTAAAGGCAGAGATGAAAGAAAGGTTTTCTGTCAACACTTTGTAGCAAGTGGAAAGAACTTCAGCAGTACTGAAGTAAGAATTTGGTAACGAATTTTTATCATTTTATGTTGTGCTCTATAAATCAGACTACTTCTGCGATGCCTTGTTAATGGTGTTGTGTAAGTGCCTATTTCAAAGTGCTTCTAAACTAGGCTGCAGGGAAAGCTAATATTAAAAAAATGTGGATGAAGGAAAACTCAAAAAGCTGTTGGGCACAAATAATTTTGTAGCTTGGACACAAGCAGCCATATTATAAAGCTTGAAACCTATTTGTCCGAACATCATGTGCTGTTAGGCCATTTGAGAGAAAGCAATCTTGTTTCCAGTGGAGCAAGGAAAACAGTTTGATAGCAGGAGAGGAGGCTTTAAGGTAGAGTCAGTGTAAAAAAGAGAAAGATATTCATCATGTACAAAACCTGTTGTGTGGGGGGAGGGGGGAGTGTTGAGGATGTAGGAAAAATAATGCAGTGTAATAAAACAAATAATTGCAGTCAGTCTATGAATTTTGGTATCTGATTTAGTTACAAGTTTAGTTTGAGGAATTATTTTTTGAAAATACTTTGTATGTGTTTGTGGAAGATAAGGACTGAAAGTTTATTGTTTTAAATGGTATTAATCTGCTGGCAGTAATGCCCTTTACTGTTTTTTTGTGTGTCTTTGTTCACCTATGTAGTGATTGTTAGTCTCACCTGTGATTTTTCCGTGAGGCCTTTTGGTATCTTCAGTACATTCTGTGAAATATAAGTGTACCCCTGACCTGTTGTCTTGCTTCTGTCATGGACAGCATTTTTTGTGTCTCTGCAGATGTATTGGCAAATTTTGCCTTTGATACTCCCAAGTGGTTTGGTGTGGTAATCTGGAGATTTTTTTTCTGATGGCGTGTTTGCTGAAATAGGAGAGCTGTTGGAAGGCTGGGGGAGGGAAGGTTGGGAAAACTTGTCACAATGTTGCATGTAAAGGGCGAATGATAGTTCATATATAGCATATAGTTCATGTATAGTTCATGTATAGTTCACCTTTTACTATTACCTTTTACGAGTCCGAGTTTGACTTTGAATGAATTGCTTGGAAGTGAAGCTGCAGTTTCTGTTTGATGCCATATTTGTATAGTTTTTGTCTGAATCACGTGGAATTGCAAAGTTTTAACATGCCAAGTAGAAAACCTGGAAGCTTTAGAAAATGTGCCTAATTTGAGACTGTGAATGTTGATGGCTGGTGAACACTTACTATTGTGATCATAAGGCAAACATTTTGACAGAATTTGGTAGTTTCAAGCCTCGACAGGTACTTCTAGGAAATTGTTCAAGTGAACAGTAAGTACAAGGGTGTGTGCCATCATTAAATTCTCCTTGGCATCTAATACTGATTTGAAGTGTTTCTACAGTGCTTCATATCCTAAGAAGATCAGGAAAGACCAAAATGGCACAGAAAGATCTTCTTTTCCCTTTTTTGTTAATGGTCTGGTGGTACTTTGAACAAAATTGTATCTTGAAATAAGTAAACAGTAGCCTTTAGTCTCTAGATTGAAGCCATCATAACAACTTTTGCTGTTCCATACCCAGAGGAGGAAAAACTCATCAGTGTTTTGTATGAATGTATGTTCCAATACTCCTCGAAAAATTAATTCGCAAATTCATTTTATTCCTCTGTTTTTTGGAATAAATGCCATCACTTTGTCCTTCCATGTGGGATATGATTATATATTAAGAGAGTAAATGTGCCATTTTCACTCCATCCTGCCTCCAGGGATATCACTTTACAGCCCAGGGAATTAATACTTTCCTTGTATCAGATGTGCTGTATCAAATCTGGAATGTTTTACACGTTTCCAGTTAGTTGGAGAGAACGCCAGAAAATACTCAGGAAGAGTAGAAATAATGGGGATTTTCCCATTTCTCAAATGAAACTTTATGGCATATAGTGAGGAAGCTAACACCATCTAATGGAGCAGATTATTTCTGAGTGAATCGAGTGCTTTGTGTGAATCATGTTTTCCATATGGTAATGAAAACTCTGTGTAGGGTGGATTTTGGTTCATATTTCCTCACACACTGGCTGCCTTTATTCATGCTGACAGCCACCTTTCATGGTACCCCTGGTCATCAAGAGGAAGCTGTTGGTGCCTTTAGTACCAATGAAGTGCTGCTTTTTCCCTTGTGGTAATTTCTTTATTCTCTCTTCCTGAGATTTGTTTGAGATTTTTTCAAACCTACCAGAATGGGATGGAAATGCACATCCAGATATTCTTGATGGATAACAGACGTGGCAGTCTAAACCTACAGGTCCATATCTTCAGGCTGCCTAAAAACCACACTGTGGGGTGTCTTATTTTGTTGTTTACATTGCTTCACTTTTCATAAACTTGATGTTTACTGAGTGAAAATATTATAAGCAAGTCTTATAACAAAGTAAGGTCCTTTGCCTTTTCTGTTTTGTAGCGAAGCCTCTTGTACTCCTTCAATATCTCATCCATGAGAACAATTCCTGTATATTTAACTTCCTTGTATTTTTTTCCTATATATCTGTTGCTATTGTGTACAAGCATGACCATCAGTATTTTGGGTTTATCTTTCACTACTTTCCTGGTATTATGTTTTCTCCCTGAGGTTATTGCTCCTTCATAAACAAAATACTACCATTAATATTTGTCTGTCCATGACTTATGCTGGCATGTGAGACTGAAACTCCTTTTCTCTGATGTTAATCATTCAATCAGTATTTCATTGTCTCCTGAGTGGACCCATGCTGTGAATTCTGAACTATAAACATGTTAGGATTTCTGTGGGACCTCTAAGTATCAGCATGAAATTAGGAACCCTTTCCCTGCAAGGACTGCACAGAAGGACTCCCTGAACATGACAAACAATTGCAAAAAATTTGTGAAGATGAGAAAATTTGTATTTTCCTGCAGTTTTCTTTAGGAAAACAGAAATCCATCTAGTGCCTCTGCACAGTTCCTGGTAGGGATAGATGTCTGTTGAGCAACCTTGCTGGAAACAATCCAGCAATTACAGGTGGCTGCCAAAGCCCTTCCCTCTCCACCAGCAAAACAGAGCTTGTTCACAATGGATTCACTATGTGGAAGTGAGTAGTTGAAGGGGTGCACAGAACACCTTCTGTGCTTCCCCCATGTGAGGAACACGGCTGGCTCCCCTAGATTTCTCTCTCAATTAAGGACATGAAACAAAACAGCAAAATACATACTTTGATAGACTGTGTGGGCTGGGAATGTAAATGTAATAATATGCAGGAGTGAGAGATGTGGAGCTTTTTTTGCCTGTAGGTACCAGGCAGTTCTGTGCTGTTCCCCACAACCCCATACTGTTTTCTGTAACTGCACCTTTTACTTCAGTTGCTCTGTGTCTGAACATGCACATGAATGATTTCACTTCTTCATAGAGTTTATGCAAAGCTTTTCATGTTTTTCATGTTTCTCATTCACCAAACCAGAAAGCATTCAATGTGCAAAGCACTTGCTTTCATTATTTTTTTTTGTAAGAGTATGGTCTTTTTGAATTCTGAATTTTTTATTTCAAGAGATTTTGAAATTTGGGTACTTTCAAGTCAGAACAACTTCCAAAACTGTGCAGTTAAAAATGATTTACAAACTTTCAAGACATGCCTTCCTCTACAGTCCTCCATATTCAGGCCTATCTCAGCTGAATTCATAAAGTGAAATCGGTAAAGACTCTTCAAGAGCAATACCAACTACTGATGCAAATCAGAAGTACATAATACTCCCCATTTTGGTGGCTGAAAGTTGTCAAAATACAGTATTTTTCTATTCTTTTAAATAGTCTCAGAAATCCCTGTAAATATGTTTTATTTTTTTAATCTGCTTTTCCTAAGTGTTAGAAATCTGAAAAATAATGATATTACTGAAGTGGTTCAGCTGTACCTCTTCTTTTCCTATCAAATGCTATATTCCATCTTGAGTTACAAGTTATAGCCAGGAATTTTTAATTTGATATATTGCTTCTGCAATTTCTTGGGAAGACTGAACCGGGTTTGAAGGTATGTTCCTCCCATTCTTAAGTCCAGTTTAGCTTGCGTACAATTTCCAGACAAAAATAGCATTTTGATCTTCCTTATAGTTTAAGAATTTCAAATGACTTTTGTATCATTTGCATTTGCACCTACTTAAGTCAGAGTGGTAGTGGAGGATGGAGGTGAGCCAGCACAGTGGCATTAATATGTCATATGAAACAGTTTGGTTTGTTTTGGTTGATTCGGGGTTTTCTTGTCTTTTCTTAACCACTTTCTGAGCCATCTTAGAAGGACTGTAAGACTGGTTCAAGGCCTGCATAAACTTAAATTCACTACCACTAAATACTGACGGATTTTTCAAAAAAATCTTCTTTAGTATTTTTTAATTGGTATAATACAAGGCGGAGATATGTTTATTGCAATTTTGACAAGCTTTATGCAAACTGGCACAGCTTTATTAATTTAATTCCTGACTTGGTACAATTTTCTTAAAGATTGAGCTTGTCTAACCAGTAATAGTATATCATCTATTACATAAACTATGACTGGTATGCATTATGTAAATATATACGGAGTATTTTCTACTGGAATGAACAATTAATAGTATCCAGGTAGGTGCCTAACCTGGCAAAGAGGAATGTTGTGAAATAGTAGCTTCATAGCTACTGTAAGTAGTACCTGAACATACAGTGTAATATTCTCTGTAATGGGGCAAGATCCCTCCTTATGTTACCTTACGGGTCAGTATGACTGTGAAGAATGATGTGTGTGCTGGCAGAGTTCCCACTGTGCTTTTGGGGATTTCTTAATTCATTTTCTGAGCCTGGATTAATGGGATCCCATATATGTCTTGTCATAAATTATAGCAGCTAAAGTGTGCTCTGAATCATAGGTTTTCCCCTTGTTTTCACTCTGTAGGCAGGTGCAGTGGGGTGGGTGTAAGTCTGCTGAAGTGACCCTTTTTCTTTGGCGTAATCCACAGACTTCACAAACTAGGGATCTTCTAGCCCGCGGAGGGGGGAGAACTGTCATTTTAAGTGTGTGTATTCTCTTCCATCTGGACTCGAGCTTGCCCTCTCTGGCATTGGGCTATCTGGGCACAAAGCAGATCTGAGCTTAAAAGTTGTGTGATCAGACTGGCGTGGCAAAGCAAGCTGGGAGCTGTTTGAAAGGCACACTGTGGGCGCTCCTGGACTAGTGTTGTTGCTCCACCAGTTTCAGAGGCATTTTGTGGTTAGGCAGAGCAGTGACCCCTCTTACTTGTCTCCTTTGAAGGCGCCGGTAACCTGCTTTCAGTCTTTCAGTTAAGGGATGGAGGCATTGTGGTGTAGCACTGTACCAGTTGCCAGCTCTTTAGTAGAGATCTTAAAGGCCCTGCCAGATCAGTCTTCTGGATGAATTGAGGGGTAGCATAAAGCAGAGAAGGGCTGTGGCTACAGGTTTGGGTGTCCATCCATGTATAAACTCGTGGTGTAGTCAGGCTATCTGCATCCACTGTTCTAGTCTCTCTCCTCCTATGGGTAAAAATGGTGGTGAGGTTATGGCAGCACTATGAGCTTTAGCATGTTTTGGAGACTACAAGACAAGTTTTTAAAGCATCTAAAAGGAGAAGAATGTTTTATGTTTGTCCTCACATTTTTTTAGTGTGTACCCTTTTCAGGATTAGGAGGAGGTGAGTCAAACAGCTTAACAGCTGGATACTGCTGCAAGAGTTTTGCCTGTCTTTTTGCAGCCTCTGACCCCATTGTCCTGCCCACTCCTCTGCTCTTGCAAGTACAGGTGGGATTGAAAATAACCATACAAAAATAAGTTGTTTCCTACTTGTTTGACAAGCATAATGGGCTTCCTGAAAGAATAGTCAAATACCAAGCTGGTTCAAAGGAGAGAGGAGATCTTTAGAGTGTGCAAATGATCAGGATTCCATAACTTTTTTGATAAATTGGATCTATAGGGTTATGCTTTTTCCCTGAGTGCATTTGATTGATGAATACTAAATTTAGATGTTTCAGCATGTTAATCATCAGTATTTTTTCTTGGATGAGTCGAATCTTTTACCTGATGGGAATCTTTCACTGAATGCCAATGGCATTCAAACTGGTAAGTTATGGCAAAAATACTTTCTTTTAAAAATTATCTTAAAAAAAAAAACAACCCACCCCTGGCTTTTCTCTGCCTCCTGACATCCCAGAAACTCTCTCCTCTGACATTATATAATTAAATAAATTTAAATACAGCAGAAAATTCTTTGCCTAAAAGTAAATTTAGGCATGGATGAAGAAGGAGCAAGATCATGCATATTAAAATTGAGTTATTGACTTTTTTCCCTAACAGAAGCTAGATTGACTCATCATATTGCATAAAGCTTGCAATACTACAGGTCTGACTTGATATTACTCTTTAAAAGATGACTGTAGATGTACGGGTTTATACGAAATCACATAGATGACAGTCTGGTATAGAAATTGTAATGTGAATCGGATTATGAAATCTGAAGCTACTTTTCGGCTATGTGTAAGATATGCAAATGTAAAGTACCTCTTGACATGTTTTCTTTGAAAGTTTTAAAATGTAAAAATGCAGTATGATCCTTCAGTGGTCAAACTCTTGTTTCTAGTTGTCAGAGAAACAAGAGCAATCTGGTTACTATTCAAGTAACTTATTTTTCTCCTCAACAACCTTCAAGAGTCTTCAGGAATCTTGAATTATACTTTTTTATAAATTAAACTTATATTTGCTATAAGTTAAGTAGCAAATAATAATTTGATTCCTGCAAATGTGAGATGATGACCCCTATCAAAACTGAAATAGTATTTAGAGAAACTGTAGGAATGTATTTATGGGAGTAATGTACCACAGAATCATTATATAATATGCATACCAGTATCAGATGAATCCTGGGTTTCAGCATTCTCAGTGGTCATATGTTCTACTGTACTCCCTGTACTCATCTTTCTTCATATGATGCTCTGCAGGGGAAAATGTGCTTTTGAGCAGAGGTGAGAGGATGATTTTTGTTCCTTGGCTATTCTGTGGGACTGTTCCAGCCAGCCATTTAATTAAAATAAGGCATGGGAGAAACTAAGCTCATGTGTATATTTTCAGCTGGAGGTGGTTTTTTTGTTGTTGTTGTTTTGGGGGTTTTTTTGGTCAGTGAATGAAATCTCAACTATTCTAACCACAGGTGCAAAATTCTGTCTTTTTTACTGTTATTTGTTTCGAGATGAAGGAAAGATTGCTTGAGAAGGGTAATTTGTGAATTTGTGAGGCTGCTCTGCAAGCAATGAGATTTCATGGTTTACAATGCCTCACCTTTAGTACACTGGTCACTCTGAAAGCAACAGAATGAGTAGCTGTTAATAGAGTGTCATAGGTTTAGCCCCTGTGCTTTCTGCACAGTATTATCAACCTATAAATTTTGCTACTAATTAGGAGGAGTTTGCACAGACAAAACAGATCACCTTGAAATGGGGGTAATACTAAGATTTATTGCTACACTACAGAACTAAGGGGAATACTTACATATATATACATATATACATACAACTCTAACTAGTTTCCTTATAATAGCACACTTATATATGTACAAATGCCTCTCCTCCTCTCTCCCTCACAAACAGTCCAGAGGGAGAAAGAGAAGGGAGGGAAAAAAAAAAGTCTTTAAGGTAACAGTTCCAAACTGCTGCAGTTTGAATCTCTCTTTCTCTCCACCAGAATGCAAGGGAGTTTACTCCCACCTTGCTGCTTGCTTACAGCTGCTGAGGGTTTTTTATCATGTCGTCACTACAAGATTCAGGGCTCTATGGAGGTTTCTTCCACGAGGAGTTTCAGGGGGGTTTTCACGGACTCACCACCCCTCGCCGGGATCACAGGGGTTCTGGGTCTCTTTGGCTCAGTCCAGACCCAAGAACACTTTCTGATGCTGTGCTTTGCTGCTTGTAGCTTCTTCTCTTTTGCCCTCTGGAATTCTCCTGACTTTCTGCTTCTGGCCAGACGCCCAATCTTGGCTCTCGGCCGCGGCTGGTTACTCCAACTTCACCACCGCTCCCCACTCGCCATTACACCTGGTCCACGCTCGCACCAGGCCCCTCCTACGGGGGGGCTTCGTGTAAGGCTTATCTTTTGGACAAAGTCCCAAAGTCATCAGAGGCACACAGCCTCTCAAAGGAGAATTTACTCAACTTCTTTCTCATTCTGTGGCTACAATTCCTCTGCAGCTTGCTGCAAACAGTTCAAGTGATCCAGTCTTGGCCTCCAGCCATCGCTGCCCTCCCCGGACTATCCAGGCCTCCGGGGGAAGAACTCACACGAAAGTCCCTTCTCTCCACATCATTTCCACAGGTGGCAGGGGTTTAGTTTTAAAGTCTTTTCCCCTGCTGGAGGGAGAGAGGCGGGGGAAGGACTCCCCCATACCTCTGCACTTTCTCCACCGACCTTGGCAGCTGCATTGTTATCTCTTGCTTTCTGCCGCTCCTCTCGGGGCTGGAACTCCTTCTGTCTCAGCTGAGCAGTTTTTCTTTGGAGTTTCTTCTCCACTCTGCTACTTGCTTCAGCCGGAGGCTTCGGTGCCATGCCTGCCCCTGGCCCAAGGCCAGGGGCGGAGGGCTCTGGCCCCCCACTCGGGGAGGCCTCGCCGCCTCACTTACATCATGGCTCCGAGTTTCTCTCTGCCCCACACACAACACAACAACGACAACAACAACCCTTCTTTTCCGGTTTGTGTTAAATTATGTAATTCGTAGAGATGTCACAGAAGTCTCTAATTGGCTACCTAGCCGGAATTTCACCTGGAACTAACCATCTTCTACTCTAAAACTGAGGAGGATGGGCTAAACCATGACATAGAGGTATAATTGTGGGTTTTTTTGTTATAGGTGAAATTTTGAATTCTAGAGAACTTACTGAATTAGTTCACAGTTTGCAAGGTGCGTGCAGTTCACCATACCTCATTAAATGAGGAGTGGGAGAAACCTGCCAGAACTCTGCTTACATATGCATGACACTGCAGAAGTACAGCTTATGCAAGGGCACAGATGTCCTAAAATCAGCTGCTGACAGCGGTATGAATCACACCGCTCAGTTTTGTTACAGATGGTGTTGTACCATGCTGGGGTCTCACACTGACCTGAGTGGGACTACGCATTCTTTGTGCAAATCACAAATACAAAACTGAGCATTAAGTTTACTGGGTGACAAATATACGAAAGTGGTTTCTTTATGAACATATTTGAGTGTTTAGCCTGTTGAAAACAAGCAGTGTGATGTGTATGTTCCTTCGTCTTGTCTGTTGGAAGTGTTTTGTAGTTTATATGTTTCACTTCTCTTTTCTCTGCCAGTTCCCAGAGATTAGGTTTTGAGCTTTGAATATTCTTTTTTTCCCTTAAGAGATTTTAAGATGGATTTTATGACTTTAATATTTTTCCTAGCATTTTTAATTATTCTGAGGTTAGCTTTTTTAAAAAAAACCCTTCCATTCCTTTCTTTTTTCCCCCCCAGCTTACCTTGGTTCTTCCTACGTGTGTGTTTTGTGCATTTTCTGTGGTTTTGCTTCATATTGGTTTATCATAAATCTTGAGTTACTGTCTTCCTTTCACTTATTCTTGCCCTTTCGTAAACTCTTATGGAGAATATTTTTGAATGACATCTGAGCTGCAGTTTCAGAAAACATCAGAAACATAATTTTTGAAAAAAAAACCCCAACTTGTGTGTTTTAATTAGGAAAAAAGCTGAGTCTGCAAATAAGAATGAAGGAACAGAAGTGTTTCTAGACTCTCCTTTCCCTTCTGTTTTTCAAAAACCTCTTTAACATAAAGAATTCTACAGAATTATAGAACCTCCTTTTCTTCATACTGTTTTCCTTTCTTGTGTGGATTGATAAGATATGTTTGATTCTTGTGTTCAGCAGATGAGATTCACTTCACTGACAGAATCCCTCGTAAGAATACTGATTTGTTTGTTTGTTTGTTTTCAGTGCAATGAAACTTCCTTCTTTTTTGAAGCACGTAACAAGGTCACCTGCAAACATCTCTGGAAATGCTGTGTAGAGCATCATACATTTTTCAGGTGAGTGATACAGAAACTGTGGTTTCCTTAGGGCCGCTACACTGAACGAGAACCATATTATACCTACAGAGTGTTGTAACACAGGCTTGCTGTCTAGAAACACATTTTTACTCTTGGTTATAGAATGCTCTTAAAAACTGATGCCTTCTCTTTTCTTACAATTATGTAAAACAGTGATTGTAAAATAAAGTAGTTTGGTGGTTTCTTTTATCTTAGCATTCTTTTCAAAACAGTATTTCTGGTCACATAGAGTAGGCTTTAACAGAAGTGTCCACAAATGTATATGGCAGGATTCAAGCTGCCATACAGATTTTTACATATTTATCCATCATTTTCAGTTGCATCATTGGCTTGAGTGAGGCCTTTGGATTTCAGACACTACTATTTCCTACAGTGCACAGAAATTGTTGTTTGTTTTTTGGTTGGGGTTTTTTTCATAGAAACTCACTGAATTTCCATAATGGTTTGCTTACTTATTGAAATGTATAAAATCTTCCCAATAGTACACATCTCTAAGCACTTTATTTTACTATTGCAAAAAACACCAAGAGAAATGTGCGATGTCTAATTAGGAACCAGTTGATGGTGTGCTTGGGGCTGACTTTAGCAGTGCTGTAAAGAAATAAGCTCAGAATCCCTCCTTCAGTCTCACTGTGGCATGGTGGGTTTTCCTGCTTCTGTGAAATATTAAGTGAAAGGCTGCTGGTGCCAGCAGTTTACACTTGACCCGGAAATAAAAAGGTATATAGTCGAAAGAGGAGGGGATAAACAGGTGGCTTTGGGAGACTCTCAGCCCATAAGAGTCTGTCTGGAGGTAGGGATGAAGAGGAACTGGCAGAAAAAAAAACTTTTTGAGCCAAAAGTTTGTATTCTCTTGACTTGGGAAGGGAACCATACTTGAGACCTACCTATGTAACCTACTCTGTTTTATTTTTCAAACTACACAGAGTGCCAGAGAATGAATCAAACTCTCTGTCAAGAAAAGTCAGCAAGTTTGGATCCATAGGTTATAAACATCGGTACAGGTGAATTTATGTTATTGTTTAAACCTCAGTTCATTCCTTCTTCATTCGTTCTTTTCTCCTCTTTCCTTCCAATGAAAGAAAACCCAACCAAGACTATGACCCAAAGCAGTTCTGAAGATAAAGCATGAATCAGGGCCATTTTAACAGGCTCTCCTTGGGATTCTGGCAGTTTGGGGACAAATGTAAGTTTCTTCTCCAGATCCCCAGAACTGGTTAAGGTCCGTAGTCAAAGTGAGAGCAACCTTGTCAGTGGTTGAAATCAGTGTCTCCCTGTAAGTCCTGAAATTATGTTTATATCCTAAAGGGGTTTTCCTGTACAAGTGGGGAATACCAAAATAGGGGTGTATCTTTTCTGAGTGGAATAGGTGGCAAAATGGGATACATGTTCAATGCTGTAAGCCATGAAAGATGCTGTAAACTTCAGCCTAAGAGTGTATAGGGAGCGCTGTTTCCACCATCACTCAAGAAATACATAGATGAAATACATGGATCATAATGAGTAAGGCTGATAATCGTTAGTTAGGCAGATCTTTGTCACTGCCTCTTAGGAAGACTTTTGTGAAAACAAGGAAACCAAAACCCCCAGTTTCTCCAGCAGCTCCTGGATTGCAGTTAGTATCTGTGGTAGGTACTAATAGCTATATATAATAGTAGCTCTATTACACTTGCTCTTAGTCAATCAGAATTCAAACTCAGCTGTTACCCTTGGATGTAAGATCTTGCTTGTGGTGCCAGTTCTGAGTCTGAGCTTATGTGACTGAATCTGATCTTCAGAAAGGATCACTGTATGTATTCCATAATCCAGACTATTCGGATTATCACATTATCTGGCATGATCCAGCTTCTTCTTACTGCAGATAACAGGGAAATGATTGTACAGCCTTTTGGGTTTCTTAGTTGAATCCTGACCTCCATTACCCCGTTTGTAACAGTGGATAGGAGTTCATGGGAGTACTGCAGATGAATTTTATCTGTTGGACCATTTCAGCAGATTGGAGCAGGGCACTGGTGCTGGGGAGGAGAAAGCTTTAAACTGACAAGAACTTTTCAATCAATTAAAAAAAAAAAAAACATGCCATGAAGCATTTAACTATGTCTGAGCCTTTGCTGTTGGTGGTGCACTTAAGTTAATCTTATTTTTTTAATAAGTTTCCAGGGTGGCCTGTGATATGGCTTGCCATGTTGGTATGATGGGCATTACTGACAGCTGTGTTTATAATCTTAGTTTTATCTAGAAAACATTAAGGTATGTATTTCCATTATAGTATGAAATCTTCCCTGTATTGCTGCCGTGATTTCTTGTGGAGTCCCCGTGACCTGATTGGGTGTTCTAGTAAATGCGGGTTGTTAATGATAAATAGTGATAATCAATTGTTGGTTGACATGAACTCTCTTCTTAGAATTCAGTGCAGTAGTGACTGCATTTTCATGTTCTTTGAGGATCTTCTCTTTCCTTTGCATATCCATCAGCTTTGACTGTCTTCCCTCTTTGCCTTCGGACTCTGTTGTAACACCAAAAGCAGTGACAGTGTTGTGTATCTGTACACACCATTAGCTTAAAGCAGAAACCATAATCTCACCATTTTTCTGTGTATGTGTGGGGACCATAATAGTATCTTTTGGCTGGTCTTTTAGGTTTTGGTGTGTTTTGGTTTTTGTTGTTGGTTTTTTGTTGTTTGTTTTGTTTCTTGGTTGTTTTTGTTTTGGTTTTTGATTTTGTGTTTGTCTTGTTTTATTGCTTTTGTTTGTTTTGTTGCTGTTGTTTGTTTGGGGGTTTTGTTTGTTTTGGTGGGTTTTTTTGTGGGGGTGGGTTTTTTTTAATCTTCTAGGTATTTCTTATTACGTGGCAGACAGTTTTCAGGAAAGCAATTTGCTTGTCTTAAGATCAGATACTTTGGAAGTATTAGGGGGAGTGGAAGATCCTATTCCCAGATGTTTTGTTAAAACTGCTTCTGCTATTTGTGAGACTGTCATGGTTGTGAAACTTAGAAGTTGAGCAGAAGTGTTTTCTGGCTAATGTGGGATGATCCATTAAAATGAATACAAAAAGAAAAAAAGCATTACTGTGATGTAGTGTTAGAATTCAGAAATTTTTGTCCTTTAATTCTTTTACAACTTTGAGAAGATAAAATTTCTGCAGTGCTGACTACATGTGTTGTGAAAATACAATAGGTATTTAATGGAGTCTATTGACATAACTCAGGAAGTCTCCATATGTAAAAACCTATATAGCTGCTTGGTACTTTGTAGTACAGTACCTATTTCTTCAAAATCATGAAACTGCAGATGTTAAGGGAGTTAATAGTAAAACTTACTTCTCTTGTGTAGTAATTTTCCAGAAACAAACATGGAGTTTTGGTTAGGCATAAGAGGCCTATTTTACATTTTTTTTGATGAACACTGTATTCTGCTTAGTCACATGGAGAGGAATATTAAAATGAGCATAAAATAGTGTATTTAAACTTAATAGCTCATTTAAATTGCGCAATGAAGAAGAACCTTAATGTAGATGGGAATCAGGACTTTTACTCAATTTATTATAGTTTGGGTCTGGGTTAGTGAGAGTCCTTTATTACAGTTTGTTTTGCAGTCTTTGAGGTTGTCATTCCACATGGTAGAGAAGTATCACCTTACAGGCTGGAACTGAACAACATTAAATATGTGTTCCTGAGGTGAAAACTTATAGAAAGAATTCAGGAAGAAATCAAATTACTTAAGAAAGTCATATGTTAGAATATTCTCAAGTTAGACAAGCTCATGCTATCTTGACCTACTCCTAACAAACCAACATTTTGTTTTAGTGGCTTAGCTCCTCTTGAAAATATAGAAGAGGTTGACCCAATCTCTTGATGATTTTGTCAACAACCGATTCAACCCAAAATTCGGGGTAGTGCTACTCAGCAGAACCAGAGTTGGGATGAGAAGTGAATAGCTAACAAAACATACTTCCCAAACCCCATATAGCTTTTTTCTAGTCTAAAGATTCTCTGTTTCTTTGATAAGTTTTCCAAATGTTTTCCCATTACTTTTTTTGTGTTTTCAAGTGGCAAAACATCTTTGCGAATGACCAGAGACCCTTCAGTGCAGCTCCCGCGGCCTGATCAGAGCATTGAAAGAAGTCGCAGCAAGACTTACCCCAAAAGAACACAACAAACAGGTAAGTCCTTGTCTGCTTGTCTTATTTGATCTTGGGTTCATTTTGTCTTCTACAGTTTACTCAGAACTTCTGCGGTGTCCTCAGGGACCTCTCAGAATGGACTGTGTCTTTTGCCTTAGGTCAATGTTTATATCTAAACAGGGTATAAAAACTCCAGTTGCTGTGGCTTAAAGATGATAAAACCCCATGTGTGTAGGTCTAATGTAAAGGCTGAAAGGGAAGTTTGAAAACAGGCAGTGAGAACATGTTTCTTTTCAGGAGACCTGTCCCTCTCAAAAGAATTTTATACCTGTGTGTCTTGATTAGTATCCCCTTATTCAGGCTGCTTGACCCAAGGTGTCTCTCTTCTGCATCCTCTACTGAGTTCAAGAGCAGTATCCGTTTGGTATTAAGTGGAACAGAAGTTAGTGCCATGCTCTTGGCAATTTTAACATGTCTCAGATGTCTGAGCTGGGAGTCTATTCTGTATGCCGAAGATGTCAGGGGAAGCTGGAAATTTTTACAGGTATTAGAAGAAGTGTGTAAGATTAAGCATGGATCACAGGAGTCATGCCTAGAATAATGGATGTTTCCTGGAATTTAGTAATAGAGATGTCAAGCTCCAGTTCTGCATGTGATTACATGGGTATGCTCAGCTTCATCTATGACAGAAGGCACACGTTTTTCAGTGGAACTTGTGCATGGAGTTAAGTGTGTGTGTGTGTGTGTCTTGGCTGTTTGAGAAAAAACTTGTCTGGGCTTTAAAATATAAAAAATAGTTACCTTTATTACAGTTAATATGCCCCTATAAACTTTTGAGAATCTATTTTTGAATAGAGAGTAGACCTACACCTCTGGAAACCTTTCATGTTTATTCTGGATGCTGTCTTTTGACTCAAAAACAAAGCTGGTGTGTTCTGCTTTTAGCTGCAGTGGGTCTTGACATGTAACATAAAAGCATAGTCCTTGGAAAATAGAAGTAGTTTACAACATTTTTCTTTTTAAATTTTATTTTGTTTTGTTTTGTTTAGTGTAAAAGGAGAAAGATTCATTTGCTTTCTGATTCTTTTATCTTTTTTTTGTGTCTGATAATGTAAGTGGGTGCCTGAGGGGTCAAGGAGCCGTATACCCTTGAACTTAGTGACTTAGACTTTTGTTCAGCTGGATTGTCCCATTCTTAGGGTAGGAGTTCAAGCCAAGCAGCATTTCCCACCCCATTAGACCTCAGTTCTATTGTGTGGAAATTTGTGTGGCTATTGAGAGGTAAAGTTATCAGGTAAAACTCAGTCCTTAAATTGAAAATAATGTTTGCCTTAGCATAAGCAGCAGAAGTCAGTCTGTGTTGCTGCAGGGGTGTGCTTCTGTTGTGCTTTTGTGTGTGTTGTGCGTGTTCATTTTTTTTTCAGTCTCTTTGACTGGAGTTTTGAGGAAAACTGAAACCTTCCTGTAGCCTCTTCTGCTGGTGTAACATGATCCAGAATTCTTTGTCTGCTCTTCTGGGGGATTTAAATACTTTGTTTCACTTTAAAATCAAGTTTTGGACTTGATGATCTCAGTGGTCCTTTCGAACCTTGCTGATTCTACGACTCTATGAAAATAAAACAGCTTCTCTGTCACCATTTTACTTATATGTAGTTGTGTAATCTCTATCCCCCACTGGATGTTTTGCTTTTAGTTCAACTTGATTGATTATCCATGTTTTCCAAGTCTGCAGTTATTTTCCAGTATGACACGTGCATTATCCCAATTCATATTAATGTTAAATAAATTTGTTTCATTTCCCACCCAAAATATGGGCTAAGGGAACAGAGCTATGTCATTCAAACTCCATCTTTCCCTATAAACAAGCATATTTTGTCATCTTTATTTTTACATTTTGTCTTTGGTTATTCACAGTGATAAACCCTGAATACTCTTTCTCCATTTAAACAGGCTTTCAGAAGCTGAATGAAGACAATGCTACTTCTCCTTCCTGTGTCAGAAAACGTGACAATCTGTTGCATGTCACTAGGATAAATCCTTCCCTTTTCAATGAAAATTGTTTTTGGATATAGCAAAGTCTATTTCACATAAGGAATTAAGACATATATTTTAAACATCACTTGCAAAACCCGATGGAGATTTCATTTTATGGATTAATGTTTATCTTGGAAATTACCCTGGTGGTGTAGTAAGTTTTGTGAGTTGTGTAGAAGTTTCCCTGACTGAAATGTTTGAGAGAATAATATGACATTTCTTTTTAAAATAAATATTCCTTTTGCATAATGAGGTCCTGCAGATGGGTGTAATTGATGGTTTGTCCTTTGTTCTTGGTGTTTCTTTTCTAGTATGAGGTAACAGGATTAAATACGCCTTGTTCAGCATTTTAAACAGAGTGATTTTAGTTTTGCATGTATTATATATTTCTTCATGTATTTTCTGTGAAATGCCACTTAAATTATGGTCTGGACATGGCTTAGAATTTAGTTTTATGAAATGAATATCAGAGTTCCATTTGTTTTCCTGAAATCCGGTAACAATTTACAAATAGCTCTCTCTTCCACCTTCTCTGAGCTCAGCATCTTTCCTCACTTGGTCCTTGACTTTTTTTTCTCTTTTCTTAAGACTGCAAAATAAGGTATATCAAAGGCTTCCATTCTGCAGACAGTTCAATTAGCCTTTCTGGTTTTGGTTGGGATTTTTTTACCTGTTGGTACCAGTAATGGGACCAGCCACAGCAGTGTTTTTGGGACAACAAGAATAAATGCATGACTGCAATATATGCAACTGGCACTGCCTCCATTGTATAAATGTGTGTGAAGTGCTAAAGCCTCCAACCTCTGGCATCTCATTAAAATCTTTTCCCTTCTATCTTTCCGTATACATGTTCTGGAGTTATAAACAGTTATATGGGATGTGGCTTTTGTATATATCATTTCTGTCACCTGAAGGTTGAGGTTTAGCTATCTTTTGCAGAGCTAAGCAATAAAGTTTCCTTGTCTCTTTGGTCCATTAAAGCGTGATAAACTCGTTAGGACTGCAGCCACTTCGTGAACCCTGGGTTAAGAGTTGGACTAGGTGACAAGATAATGATAGAAAATTTCAGTAAAAATGTTTGGCTTTAGCAGAGGAATTGAATACTGTGAACTGAGAAAAACTATCTTTCTTATATAAAAGCCAGTGCTATTGATTGCTTCACCTGATAGGACAGACAGTGCAGACAGCTTGGCTTTAGCATGGTGGATTATTTTCCTAGAATCCAGATTACAGTGGTTTAAAATGCAGTAGTCTCCATTTTGTCACTTACTAAAAACATTTCATATCTCAGTTGGTCTAGAATTAGTTGAAAAATCAGATCAGGAAACTTCAATAGCTATGCTTTTACATCAGTTTTAGACTATGTTTTTATATTAGTGCACAGGGTTTTTTTTGCTGTGTGTTCAAGCTGATGTCCAGTTGGTGTTCAGTTAGACAAGGGTTGAACACCAGCCTGATGTCCCAGAGAAGGGTTTTTGTTTTGTTCTGTAAAGTCATATTAGTGAAATATGTGTAACTTGCTTCATTTACTTTTCTTCCGTTTTCATCTGAAAGAGAATTACAGTTGCATTTTGCTGTAATTGCAAATCATGAACTCAAACAGGATCTCTCGTTATTCTGCCTTACCCTCTTGGGGCGAGGCTGATAGTGTTCAGCTTTCCCAACAATTCATAGGGTGAAAGCATTCATTATTCTTTTGGACATGAAAAGCTCCTTGGGAACATCCTCTCAGGACAAACACTGATATGGCCAGAGTTTATTAAGCAGTGGAAAACACATTGCTTAGGGTTTGCTGCTGTTTGGTAGCTGAGGACGTGATTTGTCCCTGCCTTGTACTCTGTGTATTGTATAAACTAGTGTTAAAAAGTGCTGCCATTCTGATTTAAAAGCCAGGTGGAGAATTGGGTGTGGGTATTACGATCACAGTACTGTCTATATTATAATAATCCCTAAGCAATCACAGGCAGTCACAGTCCCTGCTCTGACTAACACACATACTGCCACAGCTGCCTGTCATTACCCTGCTTCACCAACTTCAGTCATGGTAGGTAGAACTGGTCTGGCACAGTCAAAGTCATAAATCTTTTCCCAGAAAATTGTGAGATTGGGTTAGAAAGTTAAATTTTTAGGAAATGTATCTTGGAATGGTTTCATCTCTTTGCTTATTTATTAATCTTGAGCTTTACACTTTAAAGCTTAATTTAAATCCCTGGTTTTATAAAAGGATGGATGTGACAACTTTTGCATTTTGTGTGTGGGTTGTTAAGATATACACACACTGGAGGCTACAGGCTTGGAAACTGACATGAAAAATAAACATTATCACAGAGTAGGCTGTGGAAGTCCATTCGTTTTTACAGGCTCTTAGTAGCACATGGTGGGAAGCATAAGCTCTTACTGCATGTTTTCCATTTGATCACACCATCCTCTGCTCTCACGACTAGGTTTAAATACAAACACTACTTACAGATAACGTCAGTTAAATGGCTTTAGGTGATAAGAAACAGGCATGACAAGCAAACTAGCTTGACTGACTGCTATGGTTTTGAACACTTGAGTTTTTAAAAATGTAATAGTCTGCTTGAATTGAATGCACAAATCAGCACCAGGGTGGCTGTAAAAGAGAATTGAAGTGAATTCACCTTACTGGGAAAGTTCAGTGAAGAGAATGGTGAGAGCACCTTATCTGACCAAAGGTAAACAACAAGGAAAACCTGCTACAAATGAGATGTTTGAGATTTCTGGCTATCTAAGGTATTTTGGAGAGGCCTATTATCTTGGCATGCAAGAAACAGTGATATAGATAAGTTGTTCCCATGGTGTTAGTGTTTGGACAGTTTTTCTATAGTCTATTCTTTTATATTAAGTGATCTATATCATACACAGGTTGGTAGAATAGTACTGTAGTTAGTAAAAGGTACACCAGGTGATACACACTGTAAGTGTGGACAGAAAGCTCCTACTCAAGCTTGTTATTCCTACAAAAGAATTTTACAACAAGAGCTTTCTTTTTTAAAAAATCAAATCCAAGGTCCTCGTTGTGGGTAACAGTGATATCAAACACAGCTAATATGAGTTCTTGTCTAGGTAGAAGCCTATTTTGTATTTCTGGGTAGATTGTACCTGTGTGCGATAGTCACTGGTATGTTGTCTTCTCTTTGGATTTCCCTCAAGTAAATACTTGTTAAAATAATAGAATAGAAATCAGCAATGAGAAACACCTGCTTCTTTTTTGAGAACTTACTAGTGCTGGCTGCTCCAAAAGCTGATGTACTGAAATTAATTCTGTTGTTTGAAAAAGTCATATCTTTGCTGCTTTCAATACTTTTGTGGCCCATGCTATTATAGTGGGTTATTTTATCTTGTGTATTTGATGGCCTGGGAAGGGCAAGCTAATGTATCTGGATGGAAAAAAATATGGTGAGAAGTCCTGAGATATCCTTGTAGTTTAGTACTTTTACCTAATCCATTTTCATTTCACTATAAGTACCTTCCTTGAAGATTGGAAGTTTCTGCTTCCTGTTCTTATCTGCTTTATATTTATTTATTTGTGACTTTTGGCCATAGACATTCTTCCATTTTTAGAGGTCAGAGGAAGAATTATTGGGAAGTGACATCACAGCACCAGTAGGAACAAACCCGTACTCTCTTCACACCTTTCTTCGCATTGTTGACTGAGCAGGGAATTCCCTTCTGTTGACTATGGCATAATATCCCTTTCAGAATAACATCTTCACACTTTGTCTTATGTGGAAGAGTAATGAATGCACCCCATGTTAAACTTTCTTGTGATCTGGCACCATTAAAATTATGATCTGGCACCATTAAAAATGAGACACAAAAGTGTGATCTTTATACACCCTTAGCGAGTAGAGCATACACCAGATATCTTGAGTGTCATTTTATTTCTCATGCTGCCTTGTGTTCAGTATGTGATTATGCTGAATAGATGTGCAAGCATTTATGCTACAGGACTGTTCTGTTTTTGGCTCTTTTTTCAGGTTCTAAAAACATGAGCCAGATTACAACAAATGGGGAAAATGAAGGAACCACCAAAATTATTGCACCTTCTCCAGTGAAAAGGTACGTCTACCAGCACTGGGTAGAGGAACATATTTAGTAACAATTAGTAACAGTTTATCCTGCCCTTGAGTTCAGTACCATCTGATCTGCTATCAAAGGTCAGAAAGTGCTGTCCAGTAACCGATTTTATAAAACCCTGGTCTTCTGATGAATGTGGAATGGGAATTTCAAGAGACACAAGGTTTGGAAACCATAAAGCAGCACAAGTTAATGGAAAGGGAGTTCCAGGTTTAAATAGGAAAAAACTGTTAATGACCCAAAGGATGTTGGCCAGGATAGTCCTGTGAAGTCCTACTAGTCCCTCCTCTAGGAGCTGTGGGCTGGCTGTCAGAGTCCTCAGGGCACGGATCTTCTGTCCCTGAACTAGGCAAGCTGTGCTTGGGATGTGTGGTCAGGGAGGAGCTGAGCGTTGGCTCTCCTCCAGCAATGCAGTTAATCTGGCAGTTGATTACCCCTTACACTGTTCAATTCCTACAAAACTCGTGAGTGTTTCTTCCTGATCCATAGAAGCAGTGAGTTGCCAGGACTTCTCTGAATTTGTGTGGTCTACTGTGTCTAATTATTAGTGCTGAAATGCACATCTCTAGTTTATTAGGCATATTTGAAAGCAAGAGGTAAGGCTCAGTTTCAGAAATTATTTTCAGAAATACAATTTTAAAAATTATATCCCCACCTTAATTTTAGTGGAATTTCTTTGCCTGAATCAGAAAAAGAGTGTTCTGACAAAAGAATGAGTCAAAAACTCAGCACCTCGCTTTTGAATGTCTGTCTCTGCATCCTCAGCAACCCTGAGAGTTTTGGGTTTTGTTTTTGTTTTTTTGTTTTTTAACTGAGTAACTCTTGCCATGTCTCTGCAATGAAGGTATGTGCTTCACATACTAGGTGTCTGGACTGACCTCTGAAGAAGGGTCTAAAATATTTACTGCAAAATACTTAGTGAATAGTGTTTCCTGTTGCCTAATATTTAGAACAGTTGACTTCCAGAAGAAGAGCTGAGTTTAATTGCTTCCTTGTTTTGAGGGAAGTTGGATCCAATATTCTTATAAAATAATGATCATAGGTTAAACGAATGTTTATGATTTTCATGCTGAAGGGAGCAGAAAACAATACTGAGGTATGTAAATAAAGGGAGGGCACAAAGAGGACAGAGCCGGTCTCTTTCCAGTGGCGTCCAGTGACAAAACCAGAGGTGATGGTCACAAACTGAAACACAGGAGGTTCCCTCTGAAGATCAGAAAACACTTTTTTCCCTATAAAGATGACTAAGTACTGGCACAGGCTGCCCAGAGATATGGTGGAATCTCCATCCTTGGAGAAAATTCAACAGCTATCTAGGAATAGTCCTGGATAATTGAATCTGTATGGCCCTGCTGGAGCAGGCATTGGACCAGATTACATCCAGAGGATCCTGACAGCCCCACCATTCTGTTTTCTTGGGATTTTTTAGGAGAGCAAAAGATACAAAGCAAGAGGTACAATTATTCCATAGTGCAGAGATGACTGTATTGAGAGGCATGGGAGCCCCTCACTACAGCTTGTGCTCCAAATGCTGTGTATGAATTTTTGGCAATGAACTGTAAGAAGGAAAGGGGTAGGCAGGCTATAGAGTAAGAAACAAAATAACATGGCAGCTTTAAGGTTTCTGGGTTTAGTTTCTTACCTTGACAGTTTAAAAGCAGTTCATAGGCAGATTCTTACTGAGTCATTGTTTCATACAGTGTTAGTCACTTCCACCAAAAAAATAAAAGTGTTGGAAGATGTTTTTCTTTTAAAATTTGATTTGTTTTTCTTTGTGTCTCTGCCTGCCCATGTAAAACACCTTTCAGGTCTGCCAGGCTTGGTATATGTAACAGCCAGCACACAAAATTTGTGAAGCAAATTCGGTAGTTTGCTCCATCCAGTGTAATTCTTGCATTAATTTTCAGTCATGTTTGCAAAGCATTTTTCATCAGTTCTCACAATCTGAGTTTTCATAGTTTAACTGTATCTCATTCACTGTTGAGATATGTCATTGATTGTATAAATTCAAAGTAAACCATAAAAAGCCCCAACAACAGTAATCTCACATGAAATTCAGATCCTAACCTTTCCAGATGCTGAGTGAACTCAGTACCTTTTGCAGTTGCATCCCTAGAGATACTACTAGTATCTGAGGAGCTGCCATGCTCTCGCTTTCTATCTGTAAAGCATGTATCTGCTCCAAATGAATAATGGCCTAAGAATTTAATGTAGTAAATTCACCTTCCAGGTAATTTCTTTTTTTTAAGATTTGAAAACTGTGTTCACATTTCTTTGAGTTCAATATAAGTATTATTCAGCAGTTCATGCTATGCAAAATCAATTGTTTTTTGCAATACAGAACTGAGACATATTTTCATGAGTTACTTGCTTTGTCTGTAGTAAGCACATATTTCTGAGCCTGGGAATAGATTGTATACACCTATGAGTCAGTAATTAGTGGATGCAGTACTAAGAAAATGATTTAACTGATAAGGTGTAATTTAATTTCTTTTCCTGCTGACTTACTGTAGCTTTGCATTTTGTTCACTATGTGAGAATTAAATGATTAACTCAGTGACCTGTAGTAACCAAAGGCTAAGGTTAAAAGTGGATTAGTGAGTTAAGTAGCCATGATTCCTTCATAAAGCTGAGTCTGTCACCTCCTGCTCTGGGCAAAGAACTCCAGCTTATCTCCTCCTCTCGGTAAGAAACTGTAAATCTTTTATTTTTTCTGCTTGAGTTGCACTTTGTAAAGATACAATGTATTAATGATGGTACTGGGCTGCTGTCGGTAATAATTCCTGAAGACCTTAGTGAAAATCAATGTGGCCGCCCAGTTCTGTATCAGGTGAACTGCTTGTTCTTGTAGAAAGAGAGGTGGTGATGCAGGAAAGCCATGCCTGGCCTTTAGCAAGGACATGTGTGCAAAAGCATGACTCAGCTAAAAGCAATTCTCCAGCATTTGAAGTGGCAGTCCATCTGGGAGCATTAATGGGTTAGAAGCTGTAAAACTGGACACTGTGAGAATTATGGGAGTACAGGAAGAACAGGAGCATCCTGCTGTTTTTGCCCCCATCTCCCATAGGTATGAGAGACTGGTTACAAAGACTGATAAATCTCTCAAGCTGGTGACTACCTTGACTGTCCTGGTACTTCACCTTTCAGCAGTCAATGAAGTCAGCTCTTTCACATTATTAACTATAGCAAAAAGAAAACATAAGGCTTTACTGGGGAGGGAATGAGAAGAATATGCTTTCAATGAACCTATGAACCTGTGGTCTGTCATTCTTTGAATAGTTACTACCCTGTGCCTTTGTTGCTCCCGTCGTAAGGTAGGTACTGTAGACCTATAAAAATGGTTAAGAAATATGAATGAGGATAATCCAGAGGTATGTAGTGACTCCTATACTGGGAGAGATGAAGTAGTCTGTGATTCTTTGACTTGGAAAGGAGATTATACAGTTGTTAAAAATGTATATTAAAGAAATACGGCGTTCAACTTGTGATTATGGAATCATCATTCATAGGGCTACTTGTTTTTTTTTTTCTTTCTATAATCACAGAAACAATGAGCAACACAGGATGGAAATTTTGAAATAAAATTAAATAATTGTTTATGCAACAGTTAAATACTGGAGCATACTTTTACCAGGCACTATTTATACCAAAAATTAAAAAAAAAAGATTCAAGGGGGTGTTTAAGTCAATCCATGGAAGAAAGTTTCATCAACAGCTGTGTGAAATAAAAAGCAGATAAAGGTCTGATTCTATAATCTGTAAACTGCATATTATGGAAGACTGTGAGAGCATATTTTGTGTTTGCCCTATCGTTAGACTTCTTGCCTAAATGTCTGTTCTTGTTTATTCTGAGACAAGACTGACCGTTTTTCTGACTCAGTGCCATCATAATTAGGAACTTGTAGAGCTGATTTTTTGGGACTTTTTTTTTCCCCCGCCTGAGGATCTCTCTTTCTAGGAGACATTTTTCAATATAGTAGCTGTTTCCCTCTTTCACAAAGCAGACAAATAACTAAATGCTAGGGTGGGTCTCTGTAATGCCTGTATGCCTTTAAAATTAATTTTTAAGAGGTCAGTGTTAGAGAAAATGTGATTGTCTGTTGTGGGTTGTAAATATATATATACATTTATATGTACTTTTATTTAGCTTTAAAAAGATGAAAAATGAAACCAGTCCAGAAACCCAAAGAAGTAAATCAAGCGCTCCGTGGGAGGAAAATGGCCCACAGAGGTAAGACAGGGCATGATGTCTTGGATATTGTACTATGGTAAATATGCCATAGCAGTAGGCTGAAGGATATTAATATAATAGTGTGTTATTTGGGTCATAATAAATCTGTATTGCATTTAAGTAGATAGGTTCTGTCATGGATAAATAAACAATTAAAAATGAGGAAAGTATGTGTAGGAGGCGGTGATCAGTGAATGAAAATCACCAGTGGCTTTCCACAGAGGTGTCTTTTGGGGCACCACGATGATTTACCCTTTCTGCTCCTTCTGTAAACATCAGTAGTTTTCAGAGTAAGGACAAAGCAGTGTGCAAATATTCTCTTGCTAGG
>VXAY01003981.1:113119-127736 GCA_013399855.1 Oxyruncus cristatus
GGCCATCAGCCAGTTCCTAACCCAGCACAGAGTGCCCCTGTCCAAGCCCTGGGCTGCAGCTTTTTCAGGAGTGTGCTGTGGGAGACGGTGTCGAAGGCTTTGCTGAAGCCCAGATAGGCACATCCACAGCCTTCCCCTCATCCACCAGGCGCGTCACCTGATCGTAAATCAGGTATGCTTAGTGATCTCAGGTACATCAGTGTAGTTCTGTCTAAGGCAATATAGGTGATTTATCCTGTTGTACAGAGCCTTTGTTGGTGTTGATAGCAATGTCTTTCCCAAATGGATTTTGTCGTGGTTTCACCCCAGCCAGCAACTAAACCCCACACAACTCCTCTCTCACACCACCACCAGTATGACTGGGGATAGAACTGGAAGGGTAAAAGTTGGAAAACTCATGGGTTGAGATAAAGACAATTTAACAGGGAAAGCAAAAGCTGCGCACACAAGCCAAGCAAAACAAGGAATTAATTCACTGCTTCCCATGGGCAGGCAGGTGCTCAGCCATCTCCAGGAGACCAGGGCCCCCTCATGTAAAGGTTACTCGGAAAGACAAACACTATCACTTCAGATGTCCCCCTCTTCCTCCGTCTTCCCTCCACATTATATACAGAGCATGATGCCATATGATCTGGAATGTCCCTTTGGTCAGCTGGGGGCACCTGTCCTGGCTGTGTCTTTTCCCAGCCTCCCATGAACCCCCAGCCCCCTTGCCAGCATGGCAGTATGAAAAACAGAAAAGGCCTTGGCTCTGTGTAAGCCCTGGTCAGCAATAACAAAAATACCTCTGTATTATCAACTCTGTGTTCAGCACAAATCCAAAACACAGTCCCATACCAGCCACTGTGAAGAAAACTAACTCAACTACAGTCAAGTGCAGCACAGGTTGTCTGATGCATTGCTACCTTAGTTGTCAGAAGCATTTGTTTGGCTTTATAAAAACAAAAGACTAGAGATACGCAGTGCAAAACTCTTTCATACCAAGAAAAGTGTTTGTGCACTATGCAACAAGAATTTTTTTGAGATGCAAAGTCTTTATCATATGGGATTTGCATTTGGCTGATCTAGTCAGTGGACAGTCAGTCAAGCCAATAGCGAGCTTTCTCTTGGACAAAATGTTTTTAAAAGTCTTATCTCATGTGAGAGACTGTAAAGATTGACAATAGTAGGTAGATTCTAACTTATTTATGTCTTCCTGAATCGTGGTTTTATTCATGCACTTTCCTTTTCCAACTATTTAATAACAATAGCTGTGTAGTTTATGCACTTTTTACTGGAGTTAAGAGGGAAACATTAGACTTGCTATGTTGGAAACAGTAGGAAACTCTAAAGGCTAGTATGCTATGCTTATCCTTGCAAGTCAGGGGTTTGCAGTGAGAGCTTCAGTGGGACTATACCTTCTCAACTTATTGTAAAAGTGTCCTGAAAAGTTCAAAAAAGCACATGCCCTATTTTCTATGCTGAAAAACAAACAAACAAAAAAAAGGAAACACAAAACTTGGTAAAATTTTGGGGTTTGTTTTAAAGATGGGAGGTTTTGTGTATTTTTATTAAGTAACTCAATGGTATTTCATTAAAACTTCCTTAATGCCGCAGGAAAAATCAAAACAGTGGTGAAGATTCAGATTTAAAGCAAAGGAGGAGGTAAATATATGATCTGTAACAGCTGTGAAATTATAGTGAAAGTACTGATCATATTTTAGTTGACTGCATCCCCTCCTTTCCTTCCTTCTCCCCCATCTTCTTAATTGTTTAAAAGGTTTGTTGTGTTATGCCCATTTCATTTTTTCCTTCCTATCCTACTTTTGCTAAAATGCTCTGTGGCATAACCTCCTCACAGCTCAGTCTTGCAAACTACCTTTGCACATTGTCACTACACCATGCTACAAGCAGTTTGTGAAAGTTTACCAAAGGCTTGTCTGCAACTTCAAAGTCAATTCCAGAAGTTTTAGCTTTCAGATTTTACAACTGCAGATTTGTTTTTAATTCTTCAGCCTCTCTATCCATTTTTAATTAATCTGATTTGAAAGCAAGTATGCTATCATTTGAGATGAATTGTCCTTCAAAAGGTACGTGCAAAGCCATATGTAACTCCTCACTGTCTTCTCACTGTTTTGCATATTTTTTTCTGACTTTCCTTAGGCTTTTCTTTTTTCCCCTCCCCTGTTCAGTCTTGACTGATTGTCACATTCCAAACAAAATGCTGGTGTGAATTCAGGTGTGGCCTTCCACAGCTTCAGTTTTTGACAGATTTTCACCACATCAGCCTGTCATGATTGTTCTGTGCTTCTCCTTGCTCCTGAGCTCCTACTCATACTGCCAGAATAAGGAGACAGTGGAGTGCATTTCAATGACAGAGACTGCTGAAACTTGTGAAGGAGGGGAGGCACTCGCAGGATCTGATTCACTGCTGAAGCATGGGAAAGGAGCTCTGGCAGAGATACAAACATCTCAGAGACAATCACAGGAAGTCAGAGAAAGTGCTTACATAATTTGTACTTATTGCATCAGATAACAGATAATTTTTTTGAATAAGGTTACCATTACAAGCTGCCAGTGGTAGTCATGTGACAGATGTCCAGCACATAAAACTGAGAAGATTTAGTTAAGCACCTCAGGTGAAAAACCCCAGTGCTCAGAAAGGACCTCTTCCCAAAGGTTCTTGATGTATTACAATATAAATGCACAGGTTTGTTATTGTATATTGCAACAGACCTTCTCCACTTCCTCAGAATTTGGCTGCTATACGCTCATTGTAGTCAGAAATAGACTGCACCGGAATGTGAGCTTTCTCTCTCAGCTGTTTCTTTGAAATACCAAATCCTGCAACACACCTCAACCCCCCAAGCCTTCTGGACTGTATTTGCCATGCCTCTTGCCAAACTGATTATGTCTTCCTTCCTGCTCCTTGTATCAGACCATAAAGGTATACTGCCTACAAAATATTAAATATATTGCATGACCAAAAAAAAACGGAATAAAGGATGGAAGGTACTTTGTAATTTTCAGAGATCAGGACACATCTCATGTGTTCTTGCATTTAGCTTAGGAAAGCACCTTTGTTTTTGGTCTTGGTATTTTACTCAGTTCAGTAAAAGCTGGTGTTTAATATTCAGTGAAAGATAATATTCTGACAGCAACCGTGAGCAGCTGCCACTCAGCTGACAGCTCAGCAGCCCTTCTGTCTCCTCACAAGTGCTTTCCTGACAGGGAACACAAGGTAGTTTGATGAGTAGTATCCAAAAGGTGGATCATATTTCTGTTCCTGAAAAGCTAGAGAAAGGGCTTATCTTGAATTTGATCAAATAGGTTGTTTTATCTTGTACTTTGCCTGCCATGCTGTGATTTTTGATGCTTTGGTACATTATGGGATAAATTGCTTAATTCACAGTAAGAAAATACTTGTGGAAGAAAATAATCACGCTAATGACCTGGAGGTGTGAAAGAAGGGTGTTGCTTCTATGATTATTAATGTTGAAATTAGTGGAATATTTATTAAACATCTGATAAGACTGGGGTGGAGAAAACTATACTTTTTTTGCAATTCTAGGGCATTTATTGCTCTTACTCCTTTATTGTGCTGGAGTGAATCTTTTCAGCACCACCTTTTAATCTTCCTTCTTCCTTTGGGCTTACAATTTTCTGTAGTTAGACACATCTTTTTTATCCCCACTTTAAGCTTCACTCAGAAACGTGCATATTTTACCTGGGAACCTGGCTATCTTGACCCTCTCAGTGCCTTTAGATTGTGAGCATGAAATTTGGGAATGGGGAGAGGTTTCTGCTTCTCCTTTGGGGAAATGTCACTTTCCCAGGCTTATTCCCTTCAGACAACCTGGGTTGAACGGATTTTCCTAGGCTTTAGTTGTCCTATTATTCTAAGACATTCTGTAGTTTGACAAATCTGTCTCCTCATGAAAGTGGCTTACCAAAGAGCAGCAGAAAAGCCAGGAACAGACATTCTGTTTTCCATTGCATTGATTCTATTTTTTCAATCCTTCTAGATTGGCTCATGTTAATATCAGTCAACTTTCCTCATTAATTAGCCAGGCTGTTAGTATAGCAGAGAAACATGTTTTTCTTTGGAGGTTTAGGTTGTTTAGGTTGGAAAAGACCTCTAAGATCATCAAATCTGACCATTCAGACACCAATATCACACCAAAGAATGAATGGTCCAACCCAGGTTTTGGTGAGAATACCAGTTTTTAGGACCTAGCCCAGTGGTAGAGTAACAGTGTCCTGGTTTCTAGGACCAAAGCCCTGACAGCTGGTCTGTCTGCTCCAAAATGCAATCAAGGACTTAAGGGTCTGAGATAGTAGCACCCAAGCCTTTCTCTCTACCAAGAGCAGTTTGCCTGCAGGTAGTTCAGCCTGTTCCACCAGTCTTTTTCAGTAATAATTAGAACCGTAAAAGTCACCTTACCATTCAAAGCTTTGGAGTCAGAGGTAATACAGGAGTAACTGTTTTATTTCATTTTCCTCACATGATGCACCATTTTTGTAGTTGTGCATCAGGTCATCCCAAAGCTGGGCTGGTACACACCAGTCTGTGTGTGCACTTCAGCCCTCTGTATTTATAAAGATCAGTGGTGTTATGTTCATACTGCTTGACACTTGAAAAATGTGAACTTTAACTAGAGGCCAGGTGGAAGTTGAGGTGGTGAATAGAAAAAGACAGATCTGTGAGCTTTTTTTTTGCCAGCAAAACCAGAACTGCTGTATCATTTCTGCTGGGGTATATCACAATATGCGAGAAGAAATGAGCCAGAATGCATACAGTTTAAAGATACAACATTTCACACCTCAGAGAAACATACTGCTGTGGCATATACGCAAAGAATGCTGAGAGATAAAATAAAATAAATAAAAAAAATAAAAACTGTGAAATACTTGTAAATGAAACAGTATTTACCTGACACTACACTTTGGGTGCACTACTTTTGAAGCAGTTGTTCACTTACAATTAATGGGAAGAAGATAATATGACTTGCAGGTGTAGACAAGCCCTCTTGAGCTTTTTAATTCTGATTTTCCTCGTAATGTCTTTATAGCGTTGCTCTTTCCCTGTTTAGCACTGCAATAATTTTGATGGTTGTAAATAATTTCCTCCTGAGATGTTTCTTTTCCTCTTCTTTAGATCTCGGTCTCGCTGTAACACCAGCAGTGGCAGTGAATCAGAAAATTCCAACAGGGAACATCGGAAGAAGAGAAACAGGTGACCTTTATATATTTTAGACATGGGAACATGAAACACAAACAAATGCAGATGGACTTTTCTCAAATAAACCTAGGAAGATGGAATGCATAGAGTCCTCTTGAGGCAGCTTAAGGTCCTTTTCAGAATAAGAAGAGCAATAATAGCCAAAACACAGGTATCACAGATGTATGCAATGAATGCCTGCCCTCCAGTAAAGAACTTGAGAAGAACTCAGTAATGAACCACAAAATCAAATATGGGGCCCATTTTCCAAAGAATTGCAATATAAATGCAGATAAAGCAGATAATATCTTGATATATTCAGCATATACTTCGATATATATTCAAGTAAATTCAAGTGCAGATTTACAGAAAAAAAAGCTTTAGAGGAGAAGTGAAAATAATTTTAATGGATCTGAAACTCAGTGTTGTTTTTAAATGCATGTATTTAATTGTATAACTATTTTATTTTCCAAAATGGGAAGTGCAGGCCTAAACCCAAAATGTGTACAGCGTCAACTTTTAACTGGATAGTAGTTCATATCAAGTGATGCTAACAAGTCCTGTTTTATATATTCTATTTTTTTTATTGCTGATATGAAAAAAGATGGCAAAACAACTGATTTGTTTTAAATTCCCTTTAAAGCTGTATCTTTCATGTTGCACTGGAGATAACAACATTGGAGAGTTATTTATGAAAATACATTCGTAAAAAGCACATAGAATTTCTTCATATTGCAAAAACACAGTTAAGACTGGACAAAAGAGGAATTGTTTATGGCAAATTTTCTAAGAAGCTGCCTGCACAAGCTGCCATCATTTCTTCTTGTCTTACATGCAGTACTGTGAGTGATAAATGATTTTCAGATCTTTGGAATCTCTTAGTAATAATGGTATGCTGGATAGTGCTGTCGGAAAAAAATCATGGTGATATTCAAAGGGTCTGGTATAAAGCATATCTGAGACACAAGATTTCTTTGCAGTTTACTTAAATTAGAGCACAATCTTGTAAGATATTTGGCTAACAATAACCTAGTGTGCATGGAAGATTTGTTTTCCAGCTGAAGTTTGAATGAAATGCCAAGTGTAGTTTCAGTGATCAGTATTAAATGGCATTTTGTATTCCTTTCTCTTAGAACCCTCTTGCCAGTTTTTTTTTATCCAGTGAAACTTCTTGTGCAGGGAGCTCCACAAACAAGTGAAAGAAATTAGATACTGACCACAAGAATGTTTTTAAGAACTTCTTGCAATATAAAGACTGAATTGTGAGAAGGATTAGGTACTGCTTATCATTTTTTGAAGAATAAAAGGACCTTTACGCACCTTTCCTCATGTCATGGAAAAACACTTAAAATTAAAAGGAAAAAAAATCAATTTGTGTGGATTGTTTCTAAGTTTTTCACATTTTCAGAAATGTAAAATACAGTAAAAATGTTAGTGTTGCAACATCTCTTCCTCTTAGGTGGTCACTTGAAATCAGACCATATAAAAATATGACCAGGTAAAAAGTCATTATCAGTGTTAAATTAAGCAGGTATTAAATGAATTGGAAATCTGAGACTTGTACCTTGTGATCAGGTACAGGAAAACCACCAGTCACAATGAATTTCTGCATTTTGTTAGCAGCCAGAGCAGAAATATAACAAGCTGAAATGGCAGAGGCACTGAGTAGCTTTCCAGTTGGCAGAGATGAGCCAGCCCTAATAGGGTCAAATGGGACACTATAATGAACCTTGCAACTGCTGGTAATCAAGTTTTAATTGTTGCATGGATTAATATAATTTATTTACCAGTTCAATAATTGGGTCCCTGGCACAAGCAGAAATAAAATTATTTTATTGGAATACAATGAATGAATATTCACATTAACCAAAGGAATCTGCTTCTGATCACAGAAGAATAGAATGTATTGTTCATCTGATAAGAATCACTGTGAACTATTTGTCAGAAGAAAACAAATTACCAGAGAAAAACAGAAATGTAAGAACTTCTGAAGGTACAACATTGGAAAACTGTTAGGGAAAAACTCTTTACTTGATGTCAATCAGTCTTTGAGATTTCATTCCATCATATGAATGTTTTATCCAAGGAAGATATTCATAAGAATGTGAGGAAAAACCTATGATGAGCATATTTTAATCATAGAAGAAACACATTTGCTTTTTTAATGCTGTGATCAAAATTTATTGTGTGGAGAAAAATATATTAAAGTAGTAAACAATGTGCTCTGAAGAATAGTTTCCTGCTTGACTACACTTAGAAGATCCATCTGATCAGAGTCACAGAGTGACTGAATGGTTGAGTCTGGCAGGGACCTCTGGATGTCATCTGGTCCAGCCACCTGATCCAGGTGCCCAGGACCATTCCCACTTGGCTTTTGAGTATTTCCAAGGAGAGAAACTCCACCACCTCCCTGAGCAACCTCTGCCAGTGCTCGGTCACCTTCACAGGGAAAAGGAGTTTACTAATGTTCGGTGGAGATCCTGTGTTTCAGTGTGTGCCCATCACCTCTTTGCACCTGCTTTCAGATGTTTATATTCATGGATGAGATCCCCCCTGAACTGCCTTTTTTCCAGTCTGAACAGCCCCATTTGTCTCAGCATTTTATCATAAGAGATTCCTCTATTGTCATGGTGACCCTTTTCAGGACTCTCTTCACTGTGTCCATGCCTGTCTTGTCCTGGAGAGCCCAGAGCTGGACCAGCATTCCAGGTGTGGCCTCACCAGTGCAGACTTGAGGGGAAGGATCACCTCCCCTGATCTCCTGGTAATAATTTGCTCAATGCAGCCCAGGGTCCAATTCAGCTTCTTTGTTGCAAGAGCATATTCCTGGGTCACATTCAACTTGGTGTCCACTGGGACTACAAAGGTTCTTCTCTGAAAAGCTGCTTTCCATCCAGGCTCTTCTTGCTGCCTTTTACATTTCCGATGGGCTTTAATTCCATTTGAGCTTTGTCTTTCTTAACATCATCTCCACATGCTCGGACAATGTTTCTCTTCCTCAATTCCTGTTCCCGTTCTTCAGTTCCTCCCACATTACCTACCCCTGCTTTCACTCTCTGTGGGTTTCCTTTTTGTGTTTGAGTTTTGCCAGGAACTCCTTGTTCACCCATGCAGACCTCCTGGCATTTTTACCTGACTTCTGACTCACTGGGGTGGGGCTGCTCTTGAGCTTGGAGGAGATGATCCTTAAAGGTTAACCAGCTTTCTTGGACCCCTTTTACCTCTAGGATCTTATCCTGTGGGTCTTGTCCAAGGAGATCTTTGTAGAGGCCAGAGCCTCCTCTTCTGAAGTGCAGTGATGTGATCTTGCTTTTTGCCCTCCTCTCAGGGTCCTGCATTCCACCATCTCTTGGTCTCTGCAGCCAAGGCTGCCTTTGACCTTCACAGCTCCAGTAAGCCCCTCATTGTTGTACATTGTATCTAAATAACAACTTTATGCCTAAATATTTTGAATGGCCTGTCAAGAATCAAGTCTTCAGAATTGCTTAAGAGAACTTTTCATTGCATAAATGTATCTTGCTACCATATCACCTGAAATGAGAAAAATCCTCATCTCTAAGATCAGTGATGATAGTCGTAAGACTTTCCATTTTATCATCAAGTCTTCCTGCAAACGTGTAATTTGTTACTGTGATAACTATTAATCTCAGCTGAATTTATTTCACATGCCAGGAACGTATGAAATATGTCACTGAGATGACATATTTCTGTATAGGCATAAATCAGTATGTTCCCTTGTGGGATCAAATAGTGAAAAGAATGAAAGGAAAGTTGTAATGGGCTTTGAGAACAAGGGCAACCCTTTTAATTCAGAAGTATCTTTAAATATAAATTTAGTGTTTGAGTTAAATTTCTTTCAGGGTTTTGTTGTCATTTCCATTGCCAAAGAGCTAAAAAAATTGCCCCCAAATCACTAGAATTTGATCATTGTAACTGAATAAAGTATTTTATGTAGAAATTGTGTTACCTTGGTCATCCTTTACCTTGTTAAATGTGAGCATAGTACCTTTATTTGCATCAGCAAAATGAATGTTTGTTTCTTCATGTTTCCTGTATAGTAGAGTTCTGCTGTGGTACTTCAAGTGTGCTGACACTTCTTGTTTTAATAGCTGCTATGTTACTCTATGTATTTAGATTTTCAGTATTTGCTAATATTGAAGAGATAAAAACCAGTGATGAACACTGTTGTATGGTTCAACAAGCAGAAGAAAGGAGGCAAAATAAAAATATGAAGTACCCGGGGATAAATAAACACGTTGCTAAGGACTGTGCTTGCCATGCATCAAAAGATGCTGATCTACAGGATTAGTAGAATGAACCTGAGCAGAAATGATGTGGAACTTTCTCAGCAAGATGTCACTTCTGAGAAGTGTGGAAGTGTGGTTTCAAGCACAGAGGTGCAGGATCTCATGTGCTCTGTGCTGGAGCATGGACCTCAGGCTCTGCTGCGCTGTGTGCGTTTCTTGAGAAGAACAAGTAGTTCTGGGTTGTTTTATGGCAAACATTCGAGTGCCTCCTTCAGAGCACAGCTGTCTACTTGACCTGTTAGGAGTTGGTGTTTGGGAGAGGTGGCAGACCTACCACCCACAGCATGAGTGCTGGTCTGGCAGCTGCAAGTCTTCGTTTTGTGCAAGTGACTGCTGTATGTGGGAAGCAGTTGGTTGTGTTTATACCATGTGGGATGATTACTGTCTCCACAAATTGGATTATTTGGGATGAAAATCACAATTCATTACTTGTTGCTGTGTGAGTTCCTCTACTAAATCCTTAAATAGAAGTTTATGTTAATACCTGTCACCAGATTACAGATTTTAAAAGATTTGCTTAGAAATCAAAACCTGAGGTTGCAGTCTTCTCCAGATGCTTTTTATCATTTGGTAGAGTTGTGGCTGTTTATAGTAGTTGGAGATCCAGCTCAAAATTTATTATGCATGTGAGAGAAGATCTGATTAAAGGAAAAGCAGCAGCCTGTGTAGCCAGTTTAGCCTGACACAAAACTCAAGAGAAAAGTACATCTGCAGTGAAGAGCAACAACAATATGCTTTGCATTTCCTATGTCTCCAGTGTAATCCCCTTATCTCTGTTGGCTTCTTTGTTTTACCTGTCAGTCTTTCCATTTTTTGTTAAGCTCCTCTGGTTTCTTCACTATGCCAGTTGTACCATTCTATCAGGCAATCCACTTTCAGGTGATATTTTCCAGGGTTGTTTTGAAATCCCTACTGCACTTAAAATTCACTGCTTGTGACCAAGCATATTCAATTGTTCCACCTTAGAACTTCATTCCACCACTCATATGTGCAACTCTAAAACTGTGAGAAGCATCTGTGGAAGTTTGAATGGTCAAGCTGGCAAGCTGGCTGTCCTGACTGATTGTGGCATTGTAGGACCACATCAAGCTAACCAACATGCTGAGTTGATAGGATTTTGACATTTGGCTCAGTCTGCAATGCATTCCAATAAGGAAGTCATGTATTTTTTTAAAAAAAAAAAAAAAGGAAAAATTAAAAATAAAAGGCATAGCACCTTGTTTGAATGCACACAAGCAGAGACAGGGACCAAAGCCTCAGGGGGTGGTGCAAAAGGAGTGCCATGGGAGATCTGCATTCATCCTGGGCTTTGTTGCAGGTCTGGATGAAGGAACTGCTTCTTCTGAGTGGGAACGCACCAAGAGCCTCAGGGGATTTTCTCTGGATCCTAGGAAGGTGCATGCTGCAACAAAGTATTTGAAAAGTTATAGTTGTAGAGGCTTGTGTCATGATGTGGGTCTTTCACTTGCTGAAGATGAGGTGGGCTGTAAAAAGGGAAAAAATTCTAGATGTTTGGCTTGGGCTGGGAAGAAGGATTCAAGTTGTGAGCCTGTTCCTAAAGTCATGGATGATTTCTTTTTTTGGCTTACGCTGTTTCTGAACAACAAATCAGTCAGTTTTCTTTTATATGGTTCTTACATTTTGATGTTATTTAGGAACATTATTTAAAATTTAGCAAGATAAAAAGTTAAACTACTGCATTGCAGGAGCTGGATTTTTTTGGGGGAAAAAAAAAAAACCAATCGCTTCTCAGAGCATGGTGCATCAGAGACATCAGGCTAAACTCTTGGTACTTGTTTTGCAGAATACGGCAAGAGAACGATATGGTTGACTCAGCTCCTCAGTGGGAAGCTGTGCTGCGGCGACAGAAGGGGAAAACCCAGGCAGATCCAAACTACCGGCGATCTAGGCACAGATCTCGATCGTATGTAACCTTTGCACCTTTTGGTGTGAAAATTAAGGCTGCTGTAGCATGTTAAAAAGCAGGAGGTGTTTCTCCAGCGTGGTGGTGGCCCTCAGCTGCTGAGGAACAAAGATTTTTATATGGTTGTGCTCTCACATTAGCAGATTTGTCTTTGTGGTCAAACTGCCTTTGTTCAGTGATTTGAATTTCAGGGCACAAATAATGCAGGAAGGGTTTTGTAACAGGAACTCTCTCTATCACTTTGAAAGAAGTCCTGGACGGTTTTGTGGTTCATTGAGCCTTGGTTCTGTAATGAGGACAGTGATTCCTCGCTTCTAGGCAGCAAGTCTGTGAAAGCATTCAGATTTTATGTGATACCTGCAGACATTTGCATGAAATACATGCACACTTGTTTAATCATATAAATCTGCAGTAGTCCAGATGAGAGTATCTGTTGATGTTTCCATGTCAAATTACCATTGACAAGCAGCAGTCAGTGGTACATTGCGTCCTGATGTCAGGATTTTGTTGCCTTGGAGTTTTTGATTTTTTAATTTTTATTTTCCACAATGGAGCTGTGCTGCCAGGCAGTGCCATTCCTACTGACAACCAGTTTTAACATGGTGAAGTTTCCAGCTTTTAAAATTAATTTTCCAGAACTAATGAAAATGTTGTTTTTTTTAATTCACATTTTTCTCCTAATGGCATGGATTTGGGGTATAGACACACTGTGTGTTTGTGTCCAGCCTAATCTGCCATCCCAGCAACCATCTGAAGCAGCACTAATACCAGGATGTCTGACAGCAAGGCAGGCAGGGCAGGGCAGGGCAAGTCAGGGCCAGGGATGATAAAGAGTTTGGGGAGAACAGCTATGAGGCATTGGGAGATGGAGGCAAGAGAGGGCAGTCGTTGCATCCCCACTCTCACTGACTCCTAACATGGATATATTGCCAGCCCTGATGCTGATGGTGTAACGTGTGACCTCTGTAACACACTCACGTGGGTACTGCCCAATGACATCTTTTCTTAAATTTACTTTTCATGTTAAGACTTAACAAGAAATTCTGTATTATTTCCTTCATACCAATTGAAACTGTTATCTGCACTGAAGTTTCCAGTATTAAAATCCACTTGATTTCTGTTTTCAGTTGCCTGTGTTGCTAAAACTCATTTCTCTCTCCAGTTCTGTAGTGTAGAGTTTTGATTCTTGATGAGAAATAGAATTTGCCATTAAAATTCCAAATATTGGAATTCCTATTTAACAGGGTTTGTAAAGACTTGTTCACTTCCAGCTGCACAAAATTCACGTGTTATTAGGTGTAATTGTACAATGATATATTACTAAAAATCAGGAATATTAAAGCTCACTTGCACAGAATCCACAAACTACAGTTGATTAAATTTGATTTCCATTTCTTTTTTTCTTTACAGAAAGTGCTGTAAACTAGGAAATAAATACTTAGTTAATAATGGTTTGATTAAATTTATAGCCAACTTTTCTTTTTTCCCCACAGGCCAAGTAAATGTCATTGTTTGGACAGCACGGGTTCCCTCTTGTGGTTAACTTTACTTATGAAATGGCTTTTATTTCCCAGTGCAGTGACTTTTAAGTTATATTTAACCTACTATTAGCAAAAAACATAGATGTGAAATATCTTACTAAACAATCAAAGATCCTAGAGGAAGCAAAGAAATGAGGAAATCCTGGAGATTTTGGATGGTTTCTCATTTTTTTTGGTTATTGTTTTAATGATTCCTGTGTTCCTCTTTTTTTACCTCAACCTCCAGTTTAAAAAAAAAAACAAAACCAAAAAACTAAACAAACCCTCGATGAAATAAGCTGAAATCTCCTAAGTATGGCAGAGATACTTCATATATGCAAGTAGGAACTAAAAAAAGTAAAATGGGAATTCTTTTCAAAGTGCTCTGAAAAAAGGTTAGTAAAAGGCATTTAACTGTTAGTTAAATATAACCTGTAGTAGGTTATAAGAAAATTTATTTGATTTAGTTTGGCTCAGCTGTTTGTTTATGTGACTGGATACAGATCAAAGGAAATACGATTCTCCAGGGTATAGTTGTTTTGGTTTTATATTCTGTCATATGGTCATTTCAATGTGCACATTTCAAAGTTGATACAAAAGCTTCGTTTTAGTAGAACAGATAAGTCTTTCTCATTAAGTTCATTATTGCACTTGGCTTAGCTAGAGGTTCACTCTGGAAGTGTGAAGTAGTGGCTGAAATATTTGTTACTGTACCTGGCACAGTGCATTTCATTTGTTTGATAATGAGTAATATTAGTCATTGGTGGTGGTGGTGAGGTGGTGTCTCCTTGGTCTCCAGGCAAGAATTTGACCTTTCTTTCTCCTAAAGGAATCCGCAAGTGGAGAGAGCTCCCACTTCTAGTTCTAAGGGTTTATTTTCAAGAGTTCATGTAAAACATCTGTGTAGCCAAAGGGCTTTTTCTAATTAAGAAGAATGGCCATAAAATTCCATGGCTATTTAAATTTACCATTTGTGACTCAAACTGAAATATTAACAGGGGTGCAGATGCAGACACAAAAAATAATGTCGACCTTATTAATGTGAAGAGCTGTTCAAGCTTGTGCAAACAAAATAAAAAAATAAACAAAAAACCCCCATGAGGTTCATCAACTACAGAGAATTCCTATTAGGTTTCTTGTGCATTAGAGAAACTGATTAGCATACAAATTGTCCTGAAGGTATTGATTCAGATACTGAGATTGGACAATCTGAGTCCCATATATCACAACTGTGATTCTAAAACAATTCACAGTAAAAAGATGAAAACAATGTGAAAGGGGATTGTGATCTGGCTTTAAAGATTTAGCAAAAGAACTGCTTTGTGTTGGGCTCTTAAGAACCACACAAACATGAATTGCCTGTGCAGTATAAGCAATTTCATTTTACATTTACATTTCATTTTACATTTCACCTTTATTTTTGTAAACTTTCCATCATTTTGCTTTCAAAGGAGCCCTTGGAAAGAAAATGCTTTAATTAAGTTAGTTTATTTGTATCATGTGTCTTTATGTTCTTTGGTATGGAGTTAACTTGAATAAATACTGTAAGATTATGCCAGTATGGTAACAATTCTTAAACAGATGGGAAAATAACTACTTACAGAATGCAAAATCTAAAAGCAGTTTTCTCTGACGAATCACTGTATTTAGCTTTTTTTTTTTTTTT
>VXAY01003981.1:127757-212052 GCA_013399855.1 Oxyruncus cristatus
TTTTGTGGGATGACATTTGCTAAACTGGTCTTATAGAGCAAAGTCTTTCTTACTAGAGTAGTTGTAGGGATGGACAAAGGGAATATGGCAGAGCTCACAGAGTAAAGTGCTTGGAACTGGTCACAGAAAGCAGCAGGCACAGTTCCTAGAAAATGGAGAAATGAAGATGACTTTTAATTTCATCACTCTCCATGTGATCGAGAGTGCCCCAGAAATTAATATTTTTTACTGTAAGTGAGGCTTCGCATGATATTTCTTGATCCTTGTGACATCCTGAACTGCTGTATTTCCATGAATAAGCAAAAGCCATGAGCTGATCAAATGGGTCAGTGGTGTGGACAATACCCTGCTTTGTTAGAATTCTGGGTTTGGGAGGGACCTTAAGGCTTTGCTTCCTCAGGCAAACTAGGGCTTGTAAGCATTACAAAGCCTCCCTGGAGAAGCTGGCATTTTTCAGAGAGCTTTCTCATCCCCCACTGCCAAATTATTCAGCCTCTGAAGAGGATGCCTGTCTTCCTAGCCCCAGGGTGAATGCAGAGTTTGCAGCTGCTGTTTAGTGAGCAAGAGGTTGCATGGAAGGAGAGATCAGTTTGAAACTGAGGGGTGAAAAAGGCTGTTAAATGCCACTGCAGAGCAAAACACTGCATCAGGGAGTTAAAAACAGTGTGAACAGGTGTAAGAAGCATAAGCAAATGTAAAACTGGAGAAGGAGAGGTAGAAATGAAAATCAGAGAAAACTAAACAGCCCATTGTGGCTGTGGCTGTTGCCATCATGAGGACCTGAGGAGCTGGAAAGGACAGCAGTCCATCAAGGACCAGTGTGAATGTGTCATGCTGGGTGGAAAGCCATCACTGCCTTGGAGCTTGAGAAGGTTATGGATTAGTTAATTCTAGTCCTACTAGGGAAACACAAATGCTAGGTAGTTTTTCATCCTTCGGTCTCTCTCTGGTATTTATAAACCAGAGAACTAATATCCCCCAGTACTTCTGCACCTGTAAAATCTAAAGAAATACCCCCAAACATTACCATTTCTAAAGAGGCTGCCTTTACATCAACTGTAAAATGTTTACTGCAGTGTAGATGTCTCTGAACATTATTCCTAGGCTGAAGTCTGGCAAAAAGCTGAATATAGTAATGGTGAAATAGGAAAACGGTGGTACAGAGAAGTTCAGAATTATTTCTCATACAGCTCTGTCACTGGTCAAGGGAGAACCAATTTAGTAGATGCTAAAATGCAGAATTCTGCTGTTCTCCTTGATCTTCATCTAAATTTGGATTGTATCATTCCAAAAGCATCTTTGAATATGATTGGCCCTTTTGTTTAAGGAAAAGAAAGCAAGCTATATGACCTGATGATGTAAGACTTAATCTTTGAGAAACTGGGAGCATTTATATGTGCTGAATGTGTCTAAAAGTTGCATCTCACATCTTAGATGGTGTGGAACCATGTGGCTGTCAACACTGAGTTTATGTATAAAAATGCCAATGAAAAGCGTTATCCAATCTCTCCATGCAAATGTAGCCCTTGGCACTGTGTAAAATGCTTACTTAATGTATTACTCTGAATGGGTTTGGGTGAATTCTAGGTGCAGCTTCAGCATCAGCAGTGGTTTTGCACTAACCTTTCAATAATAAAGGATAAGGAAAGTAAAAATAAAGCTGATCCAGTTAGAAACAGCATACTCTGTAATTCAGTGGAAAATGTGACACGCGCCATTTAGGCTTGCTTTACTACATATCCATGTCTACAACAGGGAAATTACCATTTTTGGTAGGTACTTTGCCTGTGAATTAAATGCTTAGTAAAATATTTTGTGTGCACAAATATGCATAGTTGCTGGTTTGATTTGTTCATTGTTTGTGGGTTTTATGTTTTGTTTTGTTCTTTGTTTTTTTTTCATATTGGATACCAAATGTAAATAAAGTGAGCAGAACCACTTCTTGGAGATGATCAGAAAGCAATTGTGATTGCAGTGAAGCAACTGGTGCTGACTAGGATGGCCAGGGATTACTTGCGTGTCCTGTCCCTCCTTCTGCCCAGAGAGGTCTCTGTGGGCTACAGGACATTTCTGAGGGCCTTTTACTGAAGTGTTATTCCAAAACATGTTGTCCTTGGAGGAAGAAGGGGTAGCAATAGTGAGGCACTGATTTGGCTTGGGAAATTCTGCTGTGGTTTATATTTTATGTATACTCTTGCTGTAGGCTGGTGGAACTGGAATTGTGATTGAGAGCCTGTCATTCAAGAAATTACAGTTGAAATAAAGCCATGAAGTTTAATGCATTTTCTGAGATAACAAAACTTAAAATTGAAGCCACTGGTGGATTCTGAGATTACATTTATCATGATTTCTGTGCAGGGTCTGTGCTGTTAGAACTAATTTGAACAGAAACATGTCAGTTTATGGTTTTCACAGTTCAACCTTTGTTGTCTTTGTTTGTATTTATAGGAGAAGCCCAGATGTACAAGCCAAAGAAGAACTGTGGAAACATATTCAGTAAGTACAGTCCTTATAGGGTCTGGGAGATGCTTGTTTTCCTCTAATGTAGTTGTTCACATGCCCTGCGCTGCAGCTATAATACATTACCTTCTCATTTAGTTATGTGCCACAGTAAATTATGAGTGTGTTAATGACCTGCTGTGTGTAGAAGATACTGCAGATCACTGAATGCACTGAATCCAGAAGACCATTGTATGTAAATGAATTATTAAAGAACAATGCAACATTTTAGAGATTTATTCCTCTGTGGCTTCCAAAATGCCCTTGTTTGTAATACTAACACTTTTAAGTTGAGACCGCATATGCTACAGAACTACCTGTTAGGAAGATACTTAGTTATTCCAGAGCATATTCATTGTTTAGGAGACACAATGTTCATCGTAATGTGAAGCAACAAGATCAGATTCGCAGGGAGGTGAGAGAAAGGTGGAACAGGATGCAACATGCAGTTGAAGCAATCAAGGTGAAGTTACACTTATTTCTAAATAGGTTTCCTATTTTGATGTCAAGATAGCTTCAGGGTTGACAACAGCTTGTTTCAGTAAATCTTTTAAGCCCACTGTAGTAAAAATAAGAACATTTTTGCACTTTATAGTTACTGTTACATTTTTTACTTTTCTTAATCCTTTACAGGAAGGAGCTTGTGGATCCATCTGGCCTATCTGAGGAGCAGTTGAAAGAAATTCCATACACTAAAGTAGAGTGAGTTTATGTCAGGATTTTATTTTGTGAATATAAAAGCCCACTTTTCTTATTTTACTGTGAACTCTGTCATATTGAAAGAGAAATGGGTTTAAACATAATCTCTGAGCTCTTATCTACTCCAAATACTCATTTAGGATGGGTTGGGTGAGGTTACTTGATAATCCTGAAACCTAGCATTTTCTCTTTTTAAAATACGAGAAAAGTCATCTTCTATCTCTCCCACACACTCGTGAACTTGTCAGATCTCTGTATGTTCTGTATGTCTCCCTATGCCATCCATGGATCTTTTTTACATTTAAACTACAGAATCAGAGAGAAGTGGACACGAACAATCAAATCTATTTATTTTCTAAACTTTTTATTTGTTTTGAATATCTATTCTGACCATCCAAGGCACTGTTTGACCTCTGCAGCCCCCTCCCTAGCTTGTCATGGGCAGCTGCCAGGGCACAGCTATTTCCTTGAGAGCCAACATCTATTTCACTGTGGTAATTGCTCATTTGGGATGCCATGTGTCAGTGCAGCTGCATGTGGCAGAAAAGGCATCCCAGTTTGCATTATAATGTGCTTCCACAACACCACTAAACAGAAAAGGCTGATGTTAAGGATGCTTTAATAAAGAATGCATTAATTTATAATTCATGCTGAAATATGGGCATGACAGTTTGTGATCTTTGCACTTTTAAAGCATCGAATTCCAAGTACAGGCTTTTTTAAAAAAAGCATCAGCCTTTTAAATTCAGCCAGTGCAATAAGCCATCTGTTATACTTCAATAAGAAATGGGAGGATCTCTCAGTCTGAAGCTGAATTTATGTTTTCTGCCAAAGATCTGATTTACTAATCGACTGCTGTGAATTCTGTGTCTCTCTCAGGACTCAAGGCGACCCGATCCGCATTAGGCATTCACATTCCCCTCGAAGCTACCGTCAGTATCGGCGGTCCCAGTGCTCTGATGGTGAAAGATCTGTCCTGTCTGAAGTGAAGTATGTGAATGTGGTTATTAGCAATGCAGCCCAAAAGCTATTCAAAGATCATAGTGATTAGAAGTGGCATAAATGTGGCTGGTTGGTGGCACAGGATTCAGGCAACCCTCTAAATAGTATGTCTTTCAAGCCACATGAATGAAACAACCACAAAACCATTTATGGTCTGTTCTGGGCCACAGTGGCTTGCTTTGTCCACTTGGAAGGAGGAAAAACTGAAAAAGTTGAAATAAACCTGTACTTGCCTTAAGTGGTAGGTCATGAAGTTGCCTAAGGCATGAGAAGTCATGAGTTGCCTGCTGGATTCCTTCATCCTTTATAGAGTTAAGATGTCATCTGTATTATCTCTGTAATTTGTTTCATGGGAACTCTAGTACAGCCCTCTTCATCAGTGTGTGGATCAGTCTTTCCTAAAAGACTGAAGAGGAGCGATGAATGGAAAAGTGACAGCCCCATTCTGAGTTGTAGTAAGGCCTTAAAAATATAAAAAGCAGTTTTCTGATGATATCACCCACCTGAAAGGCTAGTTTTAGCTGGATAGCACCCTGAAAGAGGTGTGGCTCATCCATGATTTCAAATGAGACACATCTTTACTCTGAGGGTGGTGAGGCCCTGGCACATGTTGCACAGAAAAGCTGTGGCTGTCCCATCCCTGGAAGTGTCGAAGGCCAGGTTGGATGGGACTTTCACCTGGTCTAGTGGAAGGTGTCCCTGCCTGTGGAATAAATGATCTTTAAGGTCCCTTCCAACCCAAACCATTCTAAGATTCTCTGATTTTGCATGAAGTTGGGCTGCTTCTGTAGACTGGGAGAAGACAGGGATGGGGTGCCCTGTAGATGCCCACTGAGGATCAGCTTGATAGCTTTCAGATGTCTAAAGTCAGGTGATAAGCCTTTCAGATCTATGCAGCTCTCTGCGTCAGTTTCATTATTCTTCTTCTGCACACTTAAATTTTACTGTGTTAAAGCAATATCCGTTTTGTGGTATCATAATTCCAGTGTTAAAACTGATCTGGTCCCTCCACTGCCTGTTACACGATCTTCAGATGTGAAAGGTCCCAGCATCCAGTTGACTCAACAGGTTAGTAATTGTAAATCCTTTTCCTGTGTGTTTTTTGTTGTTGTTGTTGTTCGTTTGTTTGTTTGTTGGGTTTTTTGGGGGGCAGAAATGGGACTTCAGTGCTTTATTTAAATTAAGTCTCTGTTTTTCACTGAAAAGTAAAGCTGGCTGTGATTTTTTTCAGCAGCAGTATGACTTGAAATTTTGCATTTTATTTAGTTTGTTGATATTTCAAAGTACATGCAGTTCTGTAGCATATGCCCCTGTGAACATCTGCTTCTGCTGCTGGAGAACTCTTTTCCAGCTTGAGTTTCATGCATCCTTAAGATGATACCCTGCTCTTCACAGAAGGAGAACCTAATTTCAAAGCTTCTTAAAATATGCAAGTGGGCTTGTGATGCAGGTATAATCACAACCTGCTATCATTTTTTCACCTCTTTTAGAGGTCTTCTTAGAGTTTTGTTGCTTGGCCTTGAAGCACTTTTTTCTTTTCTTTTTTCTTTTTTTCCCCTCCTCAAATACTGAATATTTTTTTAGGTTATTGACATCTAAAAAGGACAGAATGTGTCCTTTTTAGATGAAATCACATTGCATTTCATCATATATTATACTACTCTAACTCTCTTCTTCGATAGTTTTGTTGAGCTTAAAATGTGAGAAGCACATTCTATTCAAAAGCACTTGCAGGTAAGCATGCAAAAGGAAAAACAAAACATGGAGGGGAGAATACCAGATACCTAACTGCCCATACCAGCCATCAAGTCTGTTCATCTAGCATGTGGATATACCACACTACTGTATGTAGTGTGGAAACTGCACAAAATACAACTAGCAAAACATGTCCTGTTTTATCATGTAAGCAATTAGAATAATTTAAGCTTGTACAATTTTAAAACTATAAACAGGTATTTTTCACATTAAGGCTAGTTAACACACTACCTATTCTTTGGTAGAAATCAAGTTCAAGGATATTTCTATTCCTGCATATGATGGAAACTGAAAAAGATGAGCTGCCCCTGATGTTTCTGTACGGACTTGCTTGAACAGTGATGGGGAATTCGGGTTCCTTAAGGCTAAGCACATACACATGCTTTGTAGAAATAGGAACTTGTTCTGTTCAAAATTCACATTGTCTTATTTCCATTCCTATCCAATAACATGTGGCTTAAATACGTGCCTTGTTAGGAACTAAGGTTAAAATGTTCAGTGTCTATAAACACCTCTCTTTTCCCTCTGCCTCAGGCCCCCTCACAACAGTGGACATTAATTCCTTGTGAGTGTTTGCTTGCAGTGTTTTGCTAAATATCAAATAATTAATTATTGCATTTCCTGAATGGGCAATATAGCACATAGGGGCAGCAGCTGGCAGGAGGCAAGAGGGGGAAAATCTTCTGTTTGATCAAATAAATGTAGAGACTTTAATATTTCAGGTTTGTGAGTGTGTGTGTGTGTGGGGGGGTGTGTGTGTGTATATATATATAAAAGAAGCTGTATATATAATGTAAATTTTATAAATGTAAATATGTATAATGTAAAATGAATATATAATGTAAATTGCTGTATCCGTAGCCTAAGGCTTTCACAGCAACAGTTGGCAAAATAGAGTTTTGAAATTCCCCAAAACTTTTTCAACATGTCTTATTTGTTCTTTTCAGAGACTGAATGGATCTAAAGACAGTCTAATAGAAGATACATCTCAGCCATCCTCCAATAATGTTGATGGAAAGCCCACCACTAAGATCATAAAAACTGTACAGGTTTCACGCTTCAAGGTGGAGACTTGACTGTTGAATTGAAGATGGTGAATGAATTTTAGTCTTTAAAGCTGAGGATTTGTTTATGTGTGCAAGGGAAGGAACTGACTTCGATGTGGTAGTAATTTCTTCAGGACACCTGGAAGTGCAGCCTGCTTGCTGGGAAGACCAAGCAATGCTTTTATCATTGACTGAATATCACATTCTAGTGATTAAAGAGAAGCTGCCTGGTAGACAACCAAAAAGAAAAGTCCTAGTAAAACTGAATGATCAGAAGTGACATTTCCAAAAAATGAACAAAAAAAAAAAAGAAAAGGAAAAAAAATTGCTGCAACAAAACAGGCTTCATGGTCTGCTCTGTAAGTGAATAGCCTTGTTCCAAAAAGTGACTGTTAATTGACATGATCAGGACCAGATGCTTCAATATAAGTAAAACAGTCATATTTTTGGTCAATTGTGCAATACAGTGTGATATGGGGAGAATTATCTTTATGATTTTATATGGGGATCAACTTATGTCCTGAGACATAAGGACTGATAGCTCTTACAAGGTTTATTTTAGCCTAGCACAATAACAGATGTTCATGTTGTTATTACAAATTTTGAATCAAAAATAACAGACTCCGTAACACTCTCTAGCAGTGAGTTCCAGAGATGATACAGATTTACTTTCCCTTGGCAGTTTTGTGTGTTCTAAAGTTTGAATGTCCTTTTGTGTAGAGGGACTATTCAGCTGAACATTCCATACTATAGAAATACATTCACCAACTTATAGTAAAGCACACTGGAAACGAACTGGAGAATATTTACTGACCCACTGTATTAAGAACTGCTTAGCAAGGCACTTAAGTGCTGGTTAAATGAAACTTGTGGAGTAGTATTTAAGATGGTAGGAAATAGCCTTTTTATTTTTTAACCAGATTAGCAAAATCTGCCTTAATCTTCTATCATATAAAATAACCTGTCACTTTTGTCTGAGCCATTTCTACTACATTAAAATGACAAAGGCAGTATTTCAGGTGTGATAACTACAATTGTTTTTTTCTATTGTCATGGTAGGAATACTAAGTTTCAATGATGCTGCACAGAGTGGGTTATCTTCCAGTATGTATCTGAAGTGATGCCTGGCTCTTCTCTTGTTCTGTCACTTTGTACAAATATCTGAAAGTCATTCCCCTGACTCCCACTTGTCCACAGTCAGCACATGTACGAGCCTTCTGGTGTTGTGGTTTGCTTAGCAAAGTCTTTGTTTTTTTGTAATTTTTGCTGAGTGTAATCCTCAAACTAAATACTGAATTTGTCAAACAGCATTTTAAATGGCTTTAGTAGCTCATGTGCCTTTCTACATCTGTCCTCCTTACACTCAACCCCCAGGACCTACAGTGATTTGCAGTGATCCTGTTTTGTAACCCAAGCAACACCTCACCAGGTAACTGCAGCCCTGTCAGAAAAGCAATACTGTTTGAGAACTGGAGTAAGCATAAGGGATTACCAATACACATTTAAACTAACAAAACTGGTAAGTGAAGCCTTGTATGATGTGCTTTATTTTCCACTTCATTTTTGATCCTTTATTGTTTCATGATCTGAGGTGGTCAGGTGGATGTTACTAGCCAGGGCAGTAGCCATACAGTTTGTTTATCACAGTATAATTGGTCCGCAGGTTGGGAAATGCTGCATCCTGCCAGGGAAGAGAGATTCACTCAATAAATACTATTCTTTGATCACTTACTTTGGACAGTTCTGCTTCTTCAGCCCCAGTGAACAAATCTAAGGGAAGGAAAGAGTGGAAAGTCCTCTGTGGTAAAAATTCTGTTATCATGGAGGTTCTTCAGAATTTAGTGAATTTACTACAGACTTAATCCTAGGACATTGTTTGGCTTACCTTAAAGTATTCACTCATTTTTTCTAAGTCTGTAAAATGGTTTTATTGTCATTGCTCCAACTTAAACTGATCCTTTAGGATCTATTTATGATCTTGTGTATTCTCACAAGCAACAGTTAAAAAAAGCACAAACAAAACAAAAAGAAAAAAACCCACCCCAATCCCCCCCTAAAAACCCCAACCCCTAGAAAAAAAACCTCTGTGGAAAAATGGCTTAATCAAGAGCATCACAATCTTTTGGAAGACACTGAAATATGACAAAGCACTGTTTTGTTACCATATGAACTGGTTACAATGTCTGCAATGAAAGTCACTCCTTGTTTCTTCCAGAAGGTGTTCCTAGCTGAAGCATTATACACTTGCTTGTAGTTTGCTGCTTTCTAAATCATTACCATTAGTCTGCAATCCTTACTCAGGCACAGGCAAGTAGCACATATGTATTTCAGCAGATTTGTGTTGTTATTATTTGAGAATTATCTGTACAGTGTCCATATCTTGCCAATTTTAAAAATTGATGAAGAAAAAAATTACTTTTAAGGTTTATATCCAATCTCATGTTTTCCTATATGTTGCCATCTGCCTGTGGGCTTTTGTGTGTTATTGCTGGATACCATCAGCCAAGTGTGTGGCATTTTACTTACTCCACTACATCGTAAAACAGGCTTCTGTCTAGTGTAATAAGGAAAAGTTTCAATTCTCAAGTCACCAGAGAATTGTTTTGTAACCAAGCCAACTTTTTTGCATTTGAATGAGAAATTTACAGAGAAAGCCCTGGATTTGAGTTAACGGTTTTCTCTTCAATGAGACTATGTAGGAAGCAGGTTTTATCAAGTCTATTGTCAGTCTGGGGCAGTACAATACAGTTTTGTATCCACAAAAGAAAGACTAAGCATATAATGCCTGTATTACACATTGTCTGTGCCAAAACAAGGCAAAACTTGGGACATCACTGTCAGCTAATAGAATAGAAAAGGGAATTTCTTCCATATATATATGTGAGCCTCCTTTCCCTTCAAGCTTCTTCTCCCGTTATTTGAGGAAAGACACCCTTTCTTATGATCTTTTTATTGTTGTGGGACACCTACAAGTGACCAATCACTGAAAGCAGTTACTGTGTTACAGCTACAAAGATCACACTTTGTAGACCTAAACCAGCCCTACATGTTTAAGTGACTGACCTCCTACAGCTCTGAGCTACCCTTTGCCCTTTCCACTGTTGCTACCCTTCCCCAGCTCTCTTGGGGCTTTCCTGCCCAGAGGCAGTTGGATTTTCAGATCTGGAGTTTAGATGTCAGTCCAAAATGCTTATACCTCATGATGCGTTAGGCAAAAGAGTCAGGCAAAAGACATGAGCTGCATAACTGCATCAGGCAAAGTGTACCCTGGGGTTGATGCCACACAGACTTCTCACTTGGACAAAAAGGACTGATATTTGAGATATTCTCATCCTGATTCTGCTGAATTGATCTCAGGCTGACAAATATAACTTTGTGCCTCTACATTTACATCTTCTGAGACTTCTCTAACTGCTAAGCACTGGTAAATTACAGAACTCTCTCACTATTAGCAACAACTACAACATAGATAAACCTTTTGCAAAACACGTATTTTATACAATAAGAGGGCTTGCAACCACAACACAAAAGCTTTTTTGTATATCCCATATTGGTTCCTTTGCTAAGTTAGCTAGTTTCTTTCACCAGGAGCTAGCCTTGACCTGCTGTTTTCTACACTGCACCTGTTTACCAGTATCACTTGCAACTTGCATTCTAATAAAGTTCATTATATTGAAGATGTTTGTTTGAAAAAAAAAAAGTCAAGACCATTTAACTTGCCAAATCCATTACCTTTATACAGGTGAATACTGAACTGAGTAAATAGCATGTTTTCTTTTGGGAAGGTCTGTTTAATTCAAAACTCCCTAGAAAGATGATTGAAAACAACATACAAAAACATATCAATGTGATGCATATGTTCTATGTACATTAAGTATTCATGAAGCAACTGTGTGCTTTATTTTAAATTGAGTTTGATAGATGGCTGTGTCAATACTTGTGTCCAGGTTATTTAAAAGTCAAGTAAAACTTGAATTTTTAGGGCATGCTATGGTTGCGTGTGTGTCTTATTTACATTACACAAAGGTGCAAAGCCTTCAGAAACACAGATCTATTTGACATCACCATCTGGTAAAAACAGGTGTAGCACCAATTAAAATCCACTTGAGGATACAGCTTCTCCAGATTAAGTATTTTTCCTCATAGCAGGAAGTTGTCAGCCCAAGTTTTATATTTCCAGTGTATATCCACACTACAGTTTCCTTACCTAAAAATCATCAGAAAAGCAACAACAGACTATATAAGCTGTCAAACCAAACACACAGACACTCTCTCCTTCATGTGACTGTTTTCTCCCTCTATTTGTCTCCTGAGTAAGAGTTGTGGTGGGTTGGCCTTGGCTGGACACCAGGTGCCCAGCAAGCTGCTCTGTCACTTCCCCTCCTTAGCAAGATGTAGGGGCAGGGGAGAAAAAATCAGATGGGAAAAAAACTCGTGGGACAAGATAAAGGCAGTTTAATAAAACAAAAGCAAAAGGCACATGAAAATGGGAAAGAAAAACACCCAACCAAACAAAAGAACAACAAACAAACCCAAAAGATTTACTTTCTACTTCCCATCAGTGTATGACATCCATCCACTTTCTGGGACTTCCAATATACATAGTAGATTGCTCCAGAATAGGAACATCATAAGAATGAATGCCCCTCCCGTCCCCTTCCTTATCCTTTCTCTTTAGCTTTCATTGCTGAGGAGATTCCTATGGTTTGGAATATCACTTTGGTCAGCTGTCCCAAACAAGATCTCGCCCCCTCCCAAGATTATGCCCATGCCCAGCCTACTGAGGGGAGAATGCTGAAGAGACAGCCTTGATGCAGTAGCCAAAGCACTGGTTATCAACACCTTTCTAGCTGCCAATACAGAGCCAAGCACTATAAGGACTGCTGCAGGGAAAATTAACCCACTCTCTACTTGACCCAACACAAAAGTGAAGAAAACCACTGCTTTCCCAGCTGGTCACTATGTAAATGATCCACTTCACTTGCTGATATGTTAAAATCTCAAAGCCAGCTACAACTGTGCACTTATTTTCTTAGTGAGGCTACCAGAATGTACTTCACATTCTTCATTAGCTGGTACCATTAAATTTACTACAAATGAGCCCCCTTTGCTGGGCAGAAGGGGCAATGGATTTTTGTTCAAGAATGCCCCCACAGATAGACTGTTTCCGTTTAAGAGAGCTAGCCTTAATCTTAGGTGCAGTGTGTTAAAATGTTAAGAGGAATTTTGAACAAGGCAGTTTTCTTTCTGTGCACACCTCTCAAAAGTTCTGATTTGCAGCTTCTGGTATGGAAAGCCCTCTTCCAGAGAGGGCTACAGGCAAGTAACAGGAAGGAGAGTTGGTACAACACCAACCTAGCTCACAGATCTTTGTTCTCTTGCTCTCTTAAAACCATCTCAGAATCTGCTCTCCCTTCTACTGTTTAATGCTACCAACTCCAACAATTGGTCAGCCACTGTATTCAGGAAAAACAGAGGAAGGGGGAAAAGAAAAATAAATAAGCACTCTGACATTTTATTCAAGGGTACAATCCAGTTAGCCACTCATACAAAATAAAAGGCAGTCCTAATGCTTAACACGGTATTTCATGTTTACCAACATTACTATTTTAGTAACCTGTGACCCTTATACCCACGTATTCCTCCCTCTACCTCATTTTTTTCACTTTCCACCTCACAATTAAACCTGTATTCACTGAAGGTTAAGGTTCTACATTATTTTCCTGTTGGAAGGTAATTAACATTTTAGATATCCATCATCAAAACCTGGCATTAGCTGTTGCTCACTAGAGGTTTTTGTTGTTGTTGTTTTTTGTTTGTTTGTATAAAACCTTAGAAGCTACTCCTGTCAGTCTTATACTTTCAAGAACAAAGACCCATGAGCAAAACTCCTGAACAGATGGTATCCTCAGGGAATGTAATCCCTAACAGAAACCCTAAACTTTCAAGTGCATCCAATAATTACATGTTGGATCATAAAAATTAATTGCTTGTCTAAACCTCCTTCCCTCTTGACAAACCAGAAATAAACTTAGTATTAACGTGCTTACATTCAATACTGAAAAATCAGACATTGCAAGATACACAATTCCAGCATTTGCTCTTCTGATAAAATTGATTTAAGTCTTCTAAAAAAAACCAAGCAGCACTTCCAATTGTTATCTCAAGAGTACTTCACTCTACTCAAGAGTATTTCACTACTACCCTATTACACAGCTAATCAAAGCAGTAATAAGCCAAGATTACAGCTTTCCATGTTGTAGAGATACCTTTACTGCTATTTTTAAACCCAGGTTTACTGCATTTAAATTTCTACTTTTGCTCACCACAATACGAATCTCAGCTAGCTTTTTTCTCTGAGTACTATGATGGTTTTAGTGGTTACATCCCAACCACCTGGCAGCTCCCAGGGTTTGTTTAGTCCAAAGGGGTACACTGGTATCCCAGCAATAACTCACAGGAAGTCAGGACTCTCAAACCAAAGCAACTGCTATTATAGCTTGGGAAAGAGAAATTCTGACAACAGAAACATAAATCTTCATTTTTTGCCTACATAAACAATACCAGACACTGCCCCAATACAGTAGAAAGTGACTTGTGTTACTACATGAAGGCTTAATAGTCCATCTTTTAAACATTTTTTGTATTTTATGGATTAGTGCTGCACAGCCAGTCGCCTCAGGCTGGGTCTAACAATTCTTCCTGCGGAAAAACACAGTATGAGACTGGACACATGGTAGCATACAGCTGTTTTCAGTAACATCCTCTAAATCTGAGAGACTGATACAAAATTACAAGGATCAGCTTCTCCCTCATCCTTTGGGAAAAAGTGAAAAGGTGCAGTGTGCAGATCTGATTTTTAAAAAGCCTGCCTGCAATAGAGGCTCTTTGCTCACCTAATCAAGAGTTCAGATACATTTACAAGCTGATGGCTTTCTGGCTGATGGGGTTCAACAGAATGTTTTGTACTAACTCATGCATACAATATGACCGTGACATATCATATGGCAGCTTGAGAGAACACTAATAATAGAAAGAAAAGATTTAGCAATTTCGTTGAAAAATAAGCAGCAGCCCTCATATTATTTACTAATAATGGAGTACACATACATTTCTCCTCCCAGTGTCCAACAGGTTCATACAAAGAGTGCCCACCTTACTCCTTAGCTTTGCAAAAAATTCAGTGTCTGTAGTGCCAAAAGTCTGTACGGACTTCACAGGTTCATTTTCTATCAGTAGCAGTGGTAAAGCATTAAGTGTGTCTGTGTTTTTTATGTTGCTCAAGTAGATTTTCACATTTCATTGCGTGAACTTTCCGATGCCAGTATTTTCATGAGCACTGAAGGGGTTTCATTACTGCACTGAAGATTTCTGCTACATTTTTTCCTGGAAAAAAAAAACCAAAGAAAAACCAGTGATGTAGTACTGGATCATTCTTACATCACATTTCTAGTACTCATCAAGAAGTTCCTGGCTTCAAAGACTTGGATTACTGGCCCCGTCCTTATGTATGGAGGTTACATAAACCACAGTTTCAGCAATGAAGAAATGTTTGATAATGCATGTAATTTTCATTAATGCCTTGTTTATACTACTGATTTGGTGCTGATTTGCACTACTCTACTTTTCAATAGTTTTGGCTTTTTCAAGACTTTACAGTAAAACAACATCTTGCATGTAAGATTCCAAGCTTTCATGTTTTGCCAGTCTCTTGATGTTTTCAGTCCTTGTATTCTGAACTGCTCCACCTTAATGCCCCCCTAAAACAAACATGAAAAAGCATAGGCTTCTCTTGGACACACTGGCCATCCCGTACTGGTTTAATAGGCCACTCACACCAAACTTTTTGACTTTATGGTTTCCACTTTGCTTTTGGTGGTGAGAATGTAGCTATGAGGCTATCTCACTCTCACTGTTTCAGTTCTAATTTCTGTTCTAAAGTCATGCTGACAAACTTCTTTTTCAACAGAAAGTGTGTTTCATTGTAAGAGTAGCCTGAAGGACAGAGCTGCACAAGAAATTGTTGTTAACCTAAGAGGAAAGTTGCAGGACAGCTCAGTGCAATCAGTACTTTGTGTTTTTTTCCTACAGGCCCTTCTCATGCTCAGAGGCTTTCACCACACAGGGCTGCCTCCAGGAGCTGCTGAACTCTCAGCAAAACACACTAGAACTCTGTAACAAGCATTCACAGCGTTAAACATACTGGCACGAATCTGACAGTATTAAGATATACTTTACCCTTCCAAAAGTGCATCAGGGAAAGCCCAGAAAAAAGAGTAGACTATGTATTATTCAATACCAAACAGTCCTGTAGCACAATTAAATCTCTTTATATTGTTCTTACACCGGACAATATTAACAAACCCTAAAATCCACAAAAGCAAACCAGATTTTTTCACCATTGAAGAAGATTTTCGTCTTTTTTGTAGCTGAGTATTCTGAAGCTGTAGATATCTTTTTACAACAGGAAACTAGAGGCCACTGCAGTAGTCTGGAAAGTTATGTACTATTGACTTGCGTAGTGCAAGAAGATGTAAGAAGTCACGATAGACAAGTCAGCTAAACAATGCTAAAAGTGGCCATCATAATTTTAGTTCTTCCTCTTTTATTAATGGTGAGATTCTTCATTTTAAAAGACTGAAGCATAAAATCTACTATGTAGCTGCTCAACCATACAATTTCAACAGGTTGGTTTTTATTTTTTGGGGGTTTTTTTTGTCCTTGCAAAAACAGGGAGGAGAGAGGCAAATAATCAGCTCCTTAAAACAGTTTGAGCAGAATTCCTGTTTGCCTTTTTTGACACCTCATTCACTCTGGGCAGGAATGAATGGGCAACACAAAAGGCCAGAATTCAAGAACTGATGACCCCCGCAAAATCAAACTTACAGCACATAAAAAAGAGCAATTCATCAATTGCCAAATATTTAAAAATTCACAATTAAATAACTGTGAATAAATGAATAAGTGATTGAGAATAAATAAATATTTTATACAGAGCAGATTTTTTTTAAGAAAAGCCAAGCACATCGTGCTCTTGGGACATCTTTCGTCACGCTGGTACTTGCTCAGGCCATCGACAGACTTTCACTGGTTCTATCTGAAAAAAAACCAAAACAGGAAGAACACTTTACTTGGAAACGCGACAAAGATACATGAACAATACAAGGTGTCTAGCAAGAATACTTGTAAGAATTTCCAAAAGACAGCAGGCTCTGCGTGTTCCCATCACCACAATCGAAGATTACAAGTTGATCACAAGTTGATCACAAGTTGATCACAACTACTCCTCCCTCCGCTCCCGCCGCGGGACTGACCAGCGCCCCGCTGCTCCCGCCTCGCCCCAGAGGGCTGAACCATTTCTCAGGAGGGGGGAGGGGGGACGCCGTCCGTCGCCTCCTCCTCCCGCAGCGCAGAGACGGCGTACTGAGTCTGCCGCATACGCGAGGCTACAGCTGCGGCCGTCCACGCAGGCCGAGTACTGAGCAGGCGAATCCGCACGGTGAAAGGCCCGGAGATGCGGGGCAGAACCGGCCGGGGCCACCCCCGCGAACACGATGGAGGCAGCCTAAGGAGGGAGACGGCGAGCCCCGCAACAGGCCGGGAGCGCATGCGCAGTGTGAGGGACCGGCGCGGAGGCTGGTCGCTGTTCATGTGCTCTCTGTTCCTTGTGGAACTTCCCGGTATTCCCTGTTTCCTCGTGGCGAGGGGGCTGCTGAGGGGAAGTTTTGGTATTCTCTGAGCCCTTGTCGAAGTTCTCGGTGTTCGCTGTGCCCTCGTGTGTGTCACATCGTAGCGAGGTGACCGCACGTAAACGCTCTAATCTCGTGATCGTGCTGTCTTCCAAGTGAGTTATCTGTCCCTAGGCTGAGTTTTCTCACCTTTTGTGGACGTAACTAATGTCGCCAACATAACTTCTGCAATAAAATTTGCGTATTTGTGTAGGTAGGCAGAGAATATGTATTAGTTAGGTAAGCTCATGTAAATTTTATATATATAAAAGCATCCTCCAAGTGAAGAGAATGATTTATTGCAGCCTAGGTAGTTAGAGGAAAAAAAAGAAAAAGTCAAGGGCCAAGCAAATGTCACCACTTAGAGCTTCTGGAGAAGCGTATGTACTTTCAGGAGTGCAACATTAGTTTACAGAAATTAGGTTTTGTGTCATTATGCTTAGATATATCTTTAAAACAGGCAGGGTATAGTAGTGTTCTGTTTATAGCCAAACCAAATTAATGTTAACATTAATTTTAAGCAGATTCACCTTTGGTAGGTTTGATTTGTCACTTGAAATTCCATTTTCTACATGAAGAAGACTGTCGAGCATTGCTTCAAGCCAAACTTATGCATGCATAAAGGTCAGCACTTTGAGTAAAATGATACTTACAATACATAAGTAGTCTGTCTGGAGGAAGACACTGATGAGACTGTTGCTGACAGTCAAGCCAGTAGATCAGTGGAGATCTGTAACTCTGTGTTACCGATACAGTCAGTTGTTGATTTGCAGCTCAGGGACAGCTGCCTGGGCAGAAGTTTAAGTCAAATATAACTAGTTCAGATTTCGATTATGTAAGTGAACAGTATGAAGAAAAAACTTTAAATGTTTGTGGCACTTATTATTCCTGCCTGTGGATACAGGAGAGCTTGAATAGCTACATGAGAATCACTCTATCTATAAAACACTACCTGATTATATGAAAAATGTGGTCATTTCAGGTAGAATCCCCTTCCTCGACCTGCTACCCACAATGCTTTGGATACATCCCAAGACATGATTGGCTTTCTGGGCTGCCAGTGGACATGGCCAGGTCAATATTCAATTTTTCATCCACCAGGGTCCCCTAGTCCTTTTCCACAGGGCTGCTCTGAATCCATTCATCCCCCAGCTTCTACTGATACTGAGGATTGCCTGTTCCTGGGTGCAGAACCTTGTACTTGGCCTTGTTAAACTTTAGGAGGGCCCACCTCTCTAGCCTATCAAGGTTTCTCTGAATGTAATCCCTTCTTTCAAGCCTTTCAGCTTTGTAGCATTTACAAACTTGCCTAAACAATCAGATACCATGAGAAAATGGTGATGAAAGTGCTTTTCATGTGGTAAGTCTCATGGTTTTCTCCTTACTGAAAAACTTGTAAGATGGTAAAAATAATCACTGGAACAGTTTACAAAGGGAGGGAGATGATGCTGCATTGCTGGATTAATTTTCTTTTTCAGTCTGATTGGTTGAGTCCAATCATGGTTAGAATTTTTCTGAAAGTGGCAACATAATTCAAAAAAGGAATTACTTCACGTGATTGCTGCTCTAGATGATCACAGTGAATCTAAATTCCTAATGTCTGAATCTGTGATCATATTATTTATTATAAGTGTCCTCATGAAACCAGAACATGCTAAATTGAAGGCATAACTAACAACAATTCTTAGTTATGTAGTGGATAAAAATACCCTCTTGAGGTGGAAACAGATACCTTACTGTCACATTTAAATATCTAGGAGCTTTAGCAGAAGGTGCTCCTGAGTTGTGCTTTGACAAGTCAGGGCACTGCTGTCTGTTGTTCAGATTGTTTATTGTACATATTCCATGGTTAGCAGCAGTGAATTTAGCTGCTCTGATACAAAGCCCTGTTGCAGCTTTTGTGGACTCTTATGGGGAATCTGAACTAAACCATTGACCTGCAGCATGCAGTGGCTGAGTTATTCCAGTCTGTCAGCTTAGCCAGAGGGCATGACTTCACCCTGCAGTGATTTAGACAGAATAGCTTATCTACCCAGTGAAAGACAGGAGACACTCAGCCTTTTTGGCTTTGAATTTAGTGATGATTTTTTTTTTTTCTGATCTAATCACTGAAATTATTTTGCTTTGTATCAGTAGGTGATATTTTTCAAGATGATTTCAGCCAAATTTGTTGAAGGGCTAGAGCATATTAAGTTCTTGAAGATTTTCTGAAAAATCATCGTCTGGCTAGCCCAAAGAGTAGCATGCAGTTCTTGTCATCCCATCAACTGGAGAAAGCATGGAAGGGAGTGGCGGTACTGTCTACACTCACTGATGTGTGCATACTTCACAGTTTTCTTTTAAATCCATAAAGCCATCTTGCAAGTGCCACTGCAACCTTCCAACAAGGTACCTGTGTCTCCAGGTATATGTGGACAGGATTTGTGTTTCCCAGCTACACTGAGCTGCTTGGAACTCAGCACTGAAGTGAGGGTATTACCCACTACCTAAACTGAGATTTTCCCTTTCTGTTACAATAGTGTTGAGCACAATATCTGAGCGTGCATAAAAGGCCTTTTCTTATCACTGAAGTATTTTATCAGAGCAGAGAATATTTCTGACAAGTTAGTACTGAAAGAGCCTATTTTGGATGGCATTGGCTTCAGCTCTGTAAAAAACTTCACATCAGCAGTGATCTCTTAATTCACTCTTATTTCCCATTTTCAAAGTATAATTCAACAGCTGGCAACTGACAACCTTAGAAGAGGGCTCCCCCCTTCACCCCCCCACTCCCTGGGAAATACAATGTCAAATCAAGTTTGTTCTATATAAATTTACCACTACATGCAAGAGAGATTGCAATTCAGTATTCAGTCTCACTCTGCAAGGGCATTGTAGCTGAAACAGTTCTGGCTCCTCTTCCTTTTCAGTAGTCATTGATTTCCTGGGAACACTAACAAGCAGTCAAAATTTGAATCTCTAGTAAACATCATTTGTTCCACTCTGTCTGGGTGTGTCCTTAGTTTTTCTGAGTGATTTCCAACACTTACTTGAAAAGCTAAAATTTCCTGTTGTGCTTTCTTCAGTAAGAAAACAAGTTTCTGCCCTTCCTGGCTTGTGGCCTCTTGTTTCTGTTCCCAACATCAGTTAACTGCTCCATGAGTTTTGTCAGTGCTGGTATTTGTGGCAGCATGCCACAAAACAAGTCACTGAAACTGTCAGGACTCCTTAAAAATAAGTGATTTGGCTTTGGGCAGACTAAAATGTGCAAAAGAAGAAAATAAAATAAAGAAAAATAGTTAAATATAGCCTGACCATAGTCAAGAAATGTTAAACGTTTGCTCTTTGGTTTTAGGTGTGTGTTGCATAGAAAGCTTGCTGATCCACCTACTGTTTTCTTTCTTTTCCTCATATAGAATAAAGGACTGCTGTATATACAGTGTTTTAGTGATATTATAGGAAATCCTACCACAACATGATAAAGAGAGTAGTATCTCGAGGGAGCATCATGTGTAGAAGCTGAAGTATCTCTAAAGTGATTTTTGAGTTATTAGTGTGACATTGCGGCTGCTCTGCTGTGTTGAGTGATTTGGAGCACTCTCAATGTCAGGCTTTCTCCATGCCCTCACTGAATTCCCACCAAACTTGCAGGGTGTGATTTCCTTGGCTTTTTGTCTACTTCATTTCTTGAAGTCTTGTTTTCCTGCAACCCACCAGAGGTCAGTGTAATGCCGAGAATGGCGAGGAATAAGGCCAGGACAATAATGCTGAGTTTCTGGTAGTTGCTAGGAATTACTCGAGTGTAGCAGAGATCTGTCTGGCAGTGTACCTTTTTCAGTGCCAGCTGACTTAGGGAAAGGGGTATGAAGCCAGCAACAGGTCAATGTGAAGTCACCTGTAGACGGTGAGATTGTTAGAGGTTGACAAACCTCCAGGTTGACAAACCTCCAGGAGCATGGAGCTTGATATGGCTCTCAGAGGGTGTTAACATTAATTAGCAGAATTTCAGATATTCTGGAGAGCCAAAGAAATGGCCAAGTCTTGTCAAGTTCTTGTATCTGTGGCTCCTTGTGCCAACATACGTATTTGCAGTTTGAATGAGAAAGTTGTTTACTTGATATTCAGTTTTTCACCTTGTATTCAGTTCTGTATTCTTCTGTTAGAAGGCAGGATGAACCAGTTCTCAGGATTTGTGCCTTTATCATTTAATGTGTTCTTATCAGTTAAATAGTTTTCTGTGGAAGAGACTTTCCTGTCTTTCAGGCTCTCTTTTTCCTTATTCTTACTACATTTTCCTGTGTTCATTAGGAAATAATCTCACCTATTTTGAGGTAGAATGCCTGGATATAGCATACAAAATTCCAGCTGAGTCTGTACTACTGGCTTCTAGAGAAACACCGCATTATTTTTATTATTTTTCCAACTCTCATTCATTAACAGACTTCAGTGTTTCCATTCCATTTCTAAAAGCACCTGTTCATTGAATAAAGGCTTTCACTTGAGAGAATGGGATCTACAGTGACATGTGAATTTCCTTCAGAAACTATAATATTAATGGGAAATATTTTAGGACACATAGCATAAAGTTTTTTTCTCCTTTAGGTTTTTTATTTGCATTACTGAATTTGTTTGCTGTTGTATTTGCCTGTTCAGCTGACTTGTTCAGGCCCTTTGGGAGTTCCTTTCAGTTTTGCTGGTAGTCTCAATAACTAGGTATGTTTAATTATAAAACCCAGTAAAATACTTGGTGCTTTAAGAATTCTGTTAAATGTGTAAGTCTTTTTTTTTTCAGAAATTTTTGTAGCCACTCTGTGTCATAGGTCTTCATATGGTGTATTGCACTTAGAGCTTGTTTCTGAGAGTGAAGGGTTTTTCCTGCCTGTTCTATGATTTCTTTCACTGCTAGAAAGACAATAGGCTAGGTTATCCTGGATGAAAAATATATTTTGAGCAACAGTCTTTTCTCCCTGTGGTGTGAACTCAACAGCTGACTCTTTATTTTGTGGTATTTCTGGGGCCAAATCTTTGGTAGAAATAAGGACAAGACACACTTGACCCAAGCTCAGGCAAATCAGGTAGTAAACCAGATTATCATCCATTCTGAGTACCCCCAAAAGAGGACTCTTGAATTAAGAAGAAAACTTTAAACTGGTGCAGGAAAATGACACATTAGTCCTTGGTATAGCATCCACTGAACAGTCTGATGTGAGCTGCTCAACTGTTTTGTGGAGTTGGTAGATGAACCTGGCCCAGCTTCTGGTTGTGAGAATTTGTCATTTCTTAAGCCAAAGAATTGCTAATTTTTGTGTAGGTGGGCTACACACTTTTTGTGTAGCTTTCAGAACTTTCAGAGCAACACATTTTGTGTGTATATTGGCACCATCTTGCAGTGTGTATGGTATACACACTACACTTGTTTTGAAAAAGTTAACTCTAGTTTCTGATGCATTCTAGAAATACCTTTTATTTTCAAAACATTAGTTAATGTAAATATGCTCCCACTCATTCGTGCCATCATTGTTGCGACTTTGAACTGTTAATTTGTTGTTGAAAAGCTCAGTCAAGGTGGGCACTGAGTAAACATGCTAACTATTTGTTTCTCTAAACTACCACCCTGTAGTATGGTAGTGCTGATAGTGTTTTTAGGGTGGTTTGTGAAAGTGGTGGTTTGTGAACTTCTTTCCACAGAGGTTCAGTCTTATTATGGCACTTTCCATGGTAGTCAGGAGGAGAGTGTTCTGTTTGTTTGACACTGGGCACATTTGAAGATGGCTTCTAGGTTTTATTTCACTAATTTTTTTATTTTTCTTGGAATAAGGTTTTTTTAGTCCTGTGGAAATGGGCAAGACAACAGTGAGAAAGATTACAGTAACTTTGTTTTTCTTCAGTGTGCATTCTGTTCACAGAGTCCCTTGGACAGGTCTGAGACTCCCTACTTGTTTCTTCCCTGTTCTTCAATTTCAATTGAAAAGGGGTGGAAGAGTTCCCACATTTGTTGTGCAGAAAAGGACTTGCTTATTCTTGTCCAGGTAATCAGGAGATGATGTCTGGATACTCAAATTACTGGTAGGTTTTCTTGGCAAATGTATTCCATAATCACAACTCTTCTTTGTAAGAACGGAACACATCTTTGTGTTGCAGAGTAATGCATCACTTTTCTGCCTTCTGGTTCTACACAGGTTTAAGAAGTTGTAAGACTTTCCCCTGCGCTGACTGTGTTGCCAGCATTTCTCGTTCTGAAAATGGTGCTGGCATGTCACTACTGTAAAAACTGCTGCCTACGTAAAAATGAGGTGCCTTGAAAATCACCATGTTTCTGGGTCACTGGGAAAGAGGGGAACTGGAAGCACAGAGATGTGCTGACAAACACACAAAGTTTCTGGTGAGATGAGTATTTAAAAATGGCTGGCTCAGAAAACAACTGACATCTTTCATCTTGCCTTTTCTGTACTGTTCTGACATTTCCATTCTGTGTCCCTGTTAGAAGTTCCTAGTCCTGATGTGCTTAGGAGTTCCCTAATTTGGGCTAACAAGGAAAGAAGTGATGCCTTTTTAAATCCATGGTATTTGAACACATATCCTTTCCAAGTCAGAATATTCTGTGATTCTGTTTCAAGTGAAATGTTTGCTTGATGACCAGGTTTTCTAGTCAGTGAGCAGTGTTGTTTTACCTAATGGTATCAGTGAGCCGTACTTACCCCTAGCCAGAGAACGTAGCTATGCATATAGCACAGTTTATGTACTTCTGCTTGTATGGTAGACCTGATGCTTCCTAGAAATCTGGAATGAATGAGTGACAGTTGTGGAGGGATCCTGTGAAAGGAGGCAGCTAGGTGCAAGCTGAAGATGGCATGACAATTCATGCATCTTGTGACCTGCTTCCATAGAGCCCTCAGGAAAGAGGGCAGGCTGGAGAAATTGCCTTAGCTTGCAACAAGGAGCCCACAGAACTGGAAATCAGTTCAATCTATACATTTTTCTTCCTTCTTTCTCCCTCTCCTTCTTCTGCCATACACCTCTATAGTATTATTTGATGACCATTGATCTTTTGCTTGATTCAGTATATTTTAATATATTCTTTCTGAGTAGGATGTCAAATTCTAGATTTTTCTTTTTAAATGACAGCACTGTGGGATTCAGAGAAGGAAATATTCAATTGTGAGATTGTGTGGTAGTTGAGAAATAATGCTATCTGCTGGTGGTAATATGCAGAATTAATTTATTTTATACTAAAGCTGCTCATTAACCCTCACCATTGTGGTTTCAGTGGAAAAATGTGTTAGCTTGACATAGGCTAAGATAATCAGAGTTTTTCTTTCATTCTGTGATTGCACATCCTCTTTAATTAGCAAATTGCAGACTAGAAGATCCTTTCAGGCTGCAATAAGGAAAATGTCAGTATTAATCTACAATATTTGTCCCATTCACTAACAGCAATTATGAGCGATGAATTATAAATGATAAATCATACACTGTGGTATTCATTTGTACTGCAACACAAATAAGGTTTCAATTCTTGCCCCGTACATATTAAAACCTACATAGCTTCCTTCATCATGAAAATGGGAAACAAGTTTTCACTTCTCCTTGAGAAGTCCTGGCTTTAACTTGATCTAAAACAGCCGCTGTTCACAGGTGTCCATTCTATAGAAGAAGTTTATGTTCAGGGACCACTGAGGACATACCCAGCTTCAATTGCAGCCATGCACTTTGATTGCATAAGACGCTGAGCCAACTGAGGCACTAGATACCTCAAATCCCCATGCCCTCTTGCAGACATGCCTCTTTGCTGGGTTTAGTACAGTACCAGAATTCTGGAAAAGGAAGCGTAAGACTTTTGTTATGGCCTTCCTATTGACCGTTATAAGTAGTACTTGCTCAAAGTACTGGGGGTTTTTTTCTGAATGCTCCTTCTGAAATAATTAACTCTCCATTTGCAGGGTAGAGAGAGATAGGCTTCAAAGCCAAAGGCATTGTGGCATCATTGTAGTACTCTCAGCATTGTGAAGACTATATTCTTGAGTGGGTCTGATCCCAAGTCAGCGAAGTCCTGATTCTACACTGCGACACACTAAGACCTGTGCGTGTGATTCATGGGTATAAAGTTGGAAGCCTTTTAGAGCATCCTGATATCCATGTGAAAACATAGGTGTCACTATTTCACTGTGCTTGTTGGCCTATTTATCACTAGGTAGTGCTGACTTTGCTTACCAATGTGTACTTGCTGTTTCACTCGGACTTTCCAATGGAAGACTCCTCTGCTACCTGGACAGGTTCAAATTTGTCTTTTAAATGTCTGGAATAAATGCAGTTTTCCAAATCTGACATGTAATTCACTAGTGTTGTTGTATTAACTGTTTCAGCTAAGTACCATCCAGAATATGTGCAGCTAGTCTAGAAGTTTGTCTCTAGACTGGAAACCAGATAGTTATTTTGTCCAAAACTGCATTTTCTTAAAACTTAAAAACTCTGTGTCAGGAAATGACTACGGGAACGGCTTTTGTTTCTCAACAGACCTGCGTACTAGATTTAGGAGGTTAGGATAAACAAGCATCAACAACTTTTCCGCCTGTTAAGCTTTGAGTCCACTCATCTGAAAGGAATACACCAAGTCTTCTTTTTGTGCGTTTTTCATGGAGTTGCTTACTGAATGCCAACTTTTGTAAGTCCTTCAAAAACAATGGGTTTCCCTGTTTCTACTGAATGTTTGTTCTCAGGATCATATGCAAACAGGAATTAACTCAGCTTGCCTTTCAAATCCCATGCTAAATTTGGGCCTGTCAGAAGTTACTTCATTTTAATGTGGACATACTGATATGAAGGTTCCAGGAGAATAATAAACACAGAATGCCCAGGAGACCTGCCTGAGAAACACCAGTTAAAAAAAAAAAAAATTGTTTTAATATAGAGTTAGAGAAGATGAATTGGAATATCTTAGTTACAATTGATACGCTTCAGGGATGAATGCTTTTATCAGCCACCAATTGTGCTTCTTTGTGACACGTTTGGACAGCACATGTTGCCTTAGTGTACTGCTCAGGTTTCCACTGCTATAGACAGTCTGTCATCCTGGCAGTTGTGAACTCACAGTCTTCTTTTTTCCTGCCACCAAAGTTTGGCACACAAGTCTCTAGGTGTTGTGTGAAAGAAGCATATGGTAATGCTGTGACTGAGGAGGGATTCCTTGTGGAACTACAAATACTGGAAGTATTACGTCAGCTGGAAGCTTTTTTTTTTTTTAATAATTGTTATTTTTGCTTTATTGAAATGGACATGTTGATCTGCAAGCAGGCACCTTGCCACTCCAACAGATGGGCTGGGAGAATAGATCTGTACACCTCTCAAATGTGTGATGGTCTGATTCTCAGAAACCTGTCACTGTAGCTTTTCAGAGGGAACTTCCCAGGCATAAGGCTGTAAGGGAGATGGTACTTTATTACCCAATTACTTTAAAAAACCAAGCTAGCAAAGACAGTGAGAGTAAAGTTGCTGGGTTTTTGTCTCTGATGAATAGGAGATAGAATGTTTGGAGTTAACAAAAAATCTTTGGGTTTCTGTGTTTATGTGAAGAAGAGATTGCCATGGAAAGCTAAACGTGGATAGTGTGCCATGACTGAATTGCAGCTGAGTAGCTTAAAAGAACAATAGATTTACTTCATCAGCACTGTTTTTTCATTTTTGTTTAATATTTAAAGATGATAGTGCTTCTAAGGACCAACAAGGCTTGAAAACTCTATGTGGTGCACTAATCTGTGGCAAATAATACTTGGTAGTCCCATATCCCGTGAAGTGTTTACAACCCAGAAGCAGACAATAGCAAGATTGCTACTGGAGCAATCAAGCAACTGGAACTCAGACATAGTTAACACAGAGACTGGATGTTACAGTGTATGTAGTAGCATGTTTTTTTATGCTTGGCTAGTATTAGAGATTTTACATTTAAAGCAATGCTTTTTTAGAACTTTTCTCTTAAATCTTAGAATTATACACTCCTACAGATCTGATGAAAACCAGTGACTTTGTAGAAACAAAAGCTTTCACTGAAAAAAATTCAGACAATTCAGATATTAGATGCTCTGTTCTGCGGCCCATTAACCAGCCAGCAGTCACATATACAGTTGGATATAAGCAGGTGCACATTCTATTGGCTTTGGAAGAGTGTTGTCTGCGTGTTGAGAGCAAAGGACACAACGCCATAGGAAACCCTCTTGTTAGTTCTACTACCCGCAGAACACCCTGTAATACTTACACTTTTAGATGATCAGAAAATCAATATTTTCAAAACATAAATTGATCCAATGTGAAATGTAAAATAGGATCCTTCTTCAAGACTGCTGGTATATTGGTCTGGCCAGATCTATGTGGGGAACATTAGAGAATATTAAAACAGAACAATTAATAATATTTGATCAGAACAAACTAGAACATCCTATACTGTTGGTAGGGGGATTGGAGGTTGGGTCTAAGTCTCGAATTTCTACTTTTGTGCATGTGTAGAGAGGAAGGTATGACCTTTACTTAGGCAGACACCTGCAAGGTATTGTTAAATTGGACCATGAAAAGGTATGTGGCTTTAGCAGTGTGCAACATTGCAGAAGCTGCACAAGTGTTTATTTGTGGGAACAGATTGTACAGAACCCTACACAGTTGCAATTACAGTCACCTGTAGAAAGCCTGCTTGGATCACCTACAGGAAGTCCTCAGACAGCAGGGCAGAGATGTCATTGCCCAGTGCACACAGACCCTAAAGTGAGTATCAGATAATTCACTTGCTTTTGAAAGGGAAGAATCAGGGTATGTGTGTGTCAGCCCTGTTAACTGATAAGATTTGATGCTGAAGCGTAGCCAGACATGTTCTCTGGCAGAGCCTAATGATCCTTCTGGATGCTTCTCCAAATCCTATCTTGCTCATGGACACAGTCTCCTAATTTTGGATCTAATCTCCTTTTTCATTCTTTATAGACAAACCAAGTAGCACCCATGGTTCAAATTCCAATTGCTTGTTAAGTCTAGACTGGTTTTTTGGGATATCTCTGTCCATTACCTCTACCTTTTCAGTAGTGCTCGGAAGAGCCGTGCTGCCTAAGATGTGAATAAAATCCTTAAAAATTTCACTTTCCAGCCCCAAGAACCTGTTTTCTGAAAACCTGAAGAGCTAGTGAAAACAATGTTATCAGGTTACCTGCATTCCTACAGGGTAACAGCGCCTTTAATTTTATGCTTAAGGTTAAATGTAACTGTCTGGGCCTAAGAAAGCAAGTGATTTGGAAATAGAAGAGAGATACAATTAAATCTAAATGTTAATCTGAAAACATGTCTACCTACTTTTTCTTTCTTTACATTGCTGTTACATAGTTGTTTAAACAATTGAAAGTAAAAGCAGGTTCCAATTTGCTTGGGAGTGGGAAGCATTTAGATAAAAGACAAGTTTGTTACTGAAGGAAAAATTAAATACTCTAATGTGGATTTTTAAGAAGAGTAGCTTCTAAAGAAGCAATATAAGGCATGTGACTGGTAGAGTGGTTGCATAATGCAGAAAGCCAAGGTGTTTTCTGACCATCTCCAGACAAATGCACTTGAAAGCCAGTTGGACCAGATCATAATATTTTTATTAGTTCTTGGACATCTTTCCTCTCTCTCTTTGTGTTTTTTTTGTTTGTTTGTTTGTTTGTTTGTTTGTTTGTTTGTTTTGGTAGTGCACTGTGTGAGCTAACATGAAGCCATAACTTCAGGGATTTTAGAGCGATATCTCTATTTTAGGCCTAGGTTAAAAAGGGTTGGCGAAAGCACTGTTTCTAGTCAAGGAGTCCTTACAAATTTATGTCACTTTGCCCTGAAAAAATGCTACTGAATTCAGATTCCAAGCTGCAGATTAGCACAAATGTAAGGCAGCTCAGAAACTGGGCATTTGTCTATTATCATTATCTGATCTTAGAAAGATAAAGTTATGTTAAATAGAGGCCACAGCAGGTCAGGAGTGCAGAAAGCTTGATTTATTCAGCTCAAAGAGCAAGGACTAGCCACTTAAAAAGCATGTGATTAAGGTGACTCATTGTTGGCAGCAACATAGAGTAGGATGGAAAATCATCTTGATTTGTAATACTAAACAGAAGCCCATATATATCATCAATAAGATGGAGCATGGGTGTATGTGAAGGACTAAAGTAAGTAGGTTCAAGTGAATTGAAAACTCAGACATACTTTTTTCCTGGCTTTGAAAACTGTGTCCTTTTATGTGCCTTTTTATGCGAAGTCATTCCATCATAGTGTGTTTTGATTTAAATGAAGGAATACACAACTTTACAAATGGACCCATGTTATAAGAAGAAGAAGGAAAAGACAAAACTTCATGAACTTCATTTTACTGGACAGGTACCTTCCTGGTCATATACACTAACAGATGGTGGAGATGCTGAAGATCATATGGAGGTCTTGATACAACCTTGGGCAATTTTATAGTGTGGGGGAGCAATGGATTTTTTCCCCTAAGTGATGGAATCCTTAGAAATTGTGATTTTTTCCCCTTTTTTGTTTTTATCTCTATGCAAGTACCAATAGCTTTGAATATGTTTTTAAAGTAGCTTGTGAAGTGGTTTTGTTTTGTTTTAATATGAAACTTCTTTTATCTAGCCTGAAAGAAAATGAAGTTAAAGATGTGGAGAGTCAGACCTTGTCACTTTCATGCTGAAGGCAGCCTCTATTTAGGCAGGATTTCCAAGCGGTAATGATGCCAAGGCTTTCTGACATTTTCACTATGGTTCAGGGAATTATTTTCACAAAATGGAGCTGGTGGAACACTGGCTTTTCACTGAAGTTTGGTTGTATGCTTTGCTGTACAGAGAACAAAATCCAGCCTTTTCTAAAGAATAGTCACCATGTGTTTATCTCATTACAGTCTTGACAGAAAATGTCACTTGTAGGAACTAGGTTTGGCTCTATGGTAAAAGATGGTACATGCATGTAATGAACATTACAAATATTCTCTGGGTTTTTAATATTGGTAAGCACACCCTTAGCATTTTTTTTTAATAAAAATGTTCAGTAAAATACAAATGGACCATTTCATTGTGTAAAGAGAATATAATTCTGTCATGCTTTGTAAGGTGTTTCAAGACTGAGATATTTTTCAGGTAGAACCTAAATACTCACCCATGCTGCATTCCATCTGCCTACATATAAATTTATATGAAGGCAGGATTATTAATCTGATAAATAGGATAACCCCCTACAATTTATCTGGTGACCTTGTTCATGATAATGTGCAGTCCCTATTAATTTATCACCTATGAGATTTTTTGCAAATTTTGAAACATCTAAACACAACAAATGATTAGAGGAAAAAAGAGAGCATAACCAAAAAACGTTTTCTTCACTTTCCTGAAGTATAGTTATGTTGTCTTTTTTTTCTTTTTTTCTCAAAAATAGTCTTTATTCATGAGCCATTATTAATATAATTTAACCCAGTATTTGTTCCAACTTTGGATTTTTCAAGCAAAAAATTGCCTTAAAACTGCAATGTTTAGTACATTTGAAAACTGTAATGTTTTAAAAGACCTAAAACATAAAATCTATAATTATTTTCTTTTTAGAAAAGCTAGCTTATATGATTTATTGGTGGCTTTATAATTTCTCTGTAGCACAGTAATTCAAACACATGATATGTAGACAGAATGCTGTAAGAGAAAAAATTGCAGATGCTGGATAGCATTGTCACATTTTAGTGTTCGCGAATCCTATTTTTATACGTATGGTGTGTGTACTGTATGGAAGTGACATGACATGGTGGGGAATTACGTAACACCTCATTTGATGTTTTTGAAGCAATATTTAGTAGTATCCCTAATACTTCCCCCTCCCCCCCAAATTACTTGTAATATAACTGTATATGTGATAGAAGTGACAGCTGGGCTTGCCTTTAAAATATTAAGATTAGCTATTCAGGACTCAACTGTACTCCGTATTTTCTTCATTGTTTTCTTGTGTTGAGATCAGTCAATATGGTTCTGAATTGGGATTTCATCTTACTCTTGTGACTTTGACTCATGTTGGTGATTCAGCCATTCTAAATACCACTTGAGAAAGCCTGTGTATAGACTATTAAGGAAAGTCCTTTTCTGGTACAAATGTGATCTGACAATCCTACTTTTTTTATCTTCAGAATTAGATTCTGGTGTCTTAACATCTCTGGGAGAAGGGCAGAAGATAACAACAGAAGCTGGTTAAGAGTGCTTAAAAATGCGTTCTTTCACAAGTAAGTGAAAGGCAACGGTCAGATGAATTCCTCAGGCAAACACTCTAAAACACTTGAAATCAGCATTTCTCTGCAACAGATTGAAGTAGTGCTCGGTGACAGTCTTTTGTGAGCAAATATTTATTAGCACAAGGTGACAGAAAAGAGATTCCCTATGCAGATAAAGAAGGCTGAGTAACAGGGCTATGCACAAGACCTTAGTCACAGAGGAAAATGTTACTGACAAAGAGAGGACAGAAATAATTGCACCTGTATTGAGCTGTATTTTCAGTGACTTGGTGGGAGGAGAACTCTCAGTGCAGTCAGTGGGAGATGTGAAGTGATGCTCCATGGCAGTGAACAGAGTACCATCCTGGGTAGGGCTGCCAGTGTTTTTCACCTTTCAGGTCCTCTAAAAAGAACTCTGGTAGACATACCTGTTAACCTTAACCTGTTGAGACTAGGCCTGGTTGTCACAGTTAGAAACAATGCATGAATCCTCAGGTTGGAAACCAGTCTTTTGGCTGACTGATTGCCTGACCACAGCCAATCCTTTCAAGCATAAACTTAGTAAACCCAGCTGAGCAGCTCTGTTCCTGGGGGTTAATGTAGCTGATACTTAGATGTGCACTTTTCTAAAGCTCTCTCCCGGTGTATCTCATGCTGAGCTTCTAAAAATGGAGACAACCAGAACACATACCTGAGGCTGAAATATTGCCTGTGAGTACATTTCTATGGACAGACACGAAAAGTGAATACATTTCCTCTGACTACACTTAAAGTTGCCTGGAACTTGACCAGCTTTGCCCAGTAGATCATATGGCTTCATTACCGTGACTTTGAGACTGAGTTAATAAGGTGTGCTGAGCAAGCTCATGTGTCTCTGCACTGTCTCCAGAGCTACTTAAGGAAACAGAAAAAGAGATGTACCTTTTGGGAAAAGCTGAATACTTCTTTTGTGATAATTGCAAATGCTTTCTTTTAAATCTGCTCTATTAATTCTAAGGAGGTTTTTGAATTGATGAACTCAGAGAATGGAACTTGTATAAGAAGCTGAAAGTCCTGAAGAAGATGTCCAGCTCATTTATTTATGTGGTAAAACTCCTTGCTTCATGCTGTATCAACTTCATTTCTTTTAATCCTGTTATTCTCAAAAGTTTGGCTGTTTTGGAACACAAAAGTATTAAAGACCCACAAACCATACTTTTATGTAAACTAGTTTCCATGTGATGGCACCACAGTCAGTGGAAGGATAATAAAGGCACTTTACTATAAACTTTTTCATGTCCATTTAACACTCAGCTCACATAAGAATGTTGCATTTTCTACTGCTAGTCATTCACCTACTGACACTTTGAAATCAACAGTTTAGTTCCTGTGCAGTTTTCATGATTGAACTTACTAAATATGGAGATACTTCAGTTGCAAGCAAAACTTGTTCAAATTTGAAATAAGTCTGACTAGCCATATTTACAGTAATTAAATATTTTGTAAGCATCGGCTTTCAATATTTGCCACTATTGCTAGCAGTCAGGAGTTTAAATTGAAATAATTACTATCGCATGACCATTGTAGTGCCTTTTGTAGTGCACACTGATGTCTTTTACAAAATGAATGTAATAAGCTTGAATTTTCTGTTCTCTTTACTAAGAAGCTTGCTTGATAAACTCAAATAAAATGTAGAGTACATTTGAATCATACTTTGGTACTACTTCAAACCTGCTATTCATGAGTAAAGAAAAGTTGTCATGGAAACTTGAGCTGAGAGATGCAAGACAATAATTTTATTCAAATCCTTTATTCAATGAATATGTTCTCTTTCTGTTAATTAACTGTGAATTATTTGTGGTTTCCTTGTATTTTTTCTGTTAGTTGAAATAAGTTGCTAAGCAATTTCTAATAATGTAATTTCTGCATATTACTTTGCATGTATTTAATATGTGATATTTAAAAAGTGTATTAGTTTTGGTTGAAAAGAGTGGTCACATCATAGGGTGTGTTGCTTTTCCCTGTGCATCAGGTATGTTTCTCTGCCCTTAAAAAAATATTATTTTTTTCTTCAGTTCTTTTTTGGATCTGAATACTTTTAATTTTTGGATATTCACTTCACAGGCCATCTTCTGGGAGACATTCCTGTCTGTGCACCTATGTATCACAATATTTGTTGAATATAAGAAGACAAAAGGTATCAAATTACTCGAGCATACTGGAATAGACTTTCTTTAGGAAATTTTTCCCAAACTGATTAATTAGGAAGCAATTTATTTAACAGTATATGGCCATAGTGCTACAAAGAGGATCTATTGAGTAAAATACACTTCTATCATGAGCAGAATACATTTGGGAACAGTCATTAAGTTAGAATTAGTTGTTTCTGTAGGCTTTTTAAGAACTGTAAGCAATTTTTGCGGTATATTTTGTCACTTTTTTAGGTAGAAAATGTAAAAATTGTTCTGGTACATGAACAAGCAGGTGTGCAGTGGCTGCCTCTATAAAAGCTGAAACTGAAATTCAGCTAGGTATTTTTTTGTAAATTGATCGAATGCAAAATTTTCAGGCTGTAGTAGTCTGTTTTCATCATGAAAACAATGATTGTAGTCTGTTTTCATCATGACCATAGTAATTTGCTTAATATTGTGTTTAAAAATGTTAGGATTTATGATTTTTTTTCCTAATAGTTAGTAAATGTTAAATAGACTGGACTGACAACCATGGAAACTAAATTTGTCTGTGAATTCATGGTTTTTATCTAGGCTGTAGAGTTGATCCAAGTGAATTTTTTTTAACTGAACTGTTCTCATGGGCAAGTTACATTTAAGAGTGGAAAATGCCTGTGTCTGCTCCAGAGGGCTCTGCAGATGCTTCTGCATTCTGGCTTTTTATGCAGCTTTGTGCTCATTTACCCCTGTAGTCGGACTGCTTCCACCCCCCACACCCATAACTGTTATTGTAATTTACATTAATTTTTGATATGTTTTTCCACTAGGGTTTTGCCTGAGTGTTGACACTGAGTGTATCCAGCCACTGATGTTAAGCAGGGTGTAAATTAGTTCTGCTGTGAAGAATTGTGGCTAGCACAGTAGCTGAGTGGCTCTGGCCACCAGTAGCCTTGTCAGCAGTTGCAAACTCCTGGGAGATGGCTTGGTTTTCTGTAGTTTTCATTCCTGTATGAGGTATTTAGGAAAAAAGATGGAGTTCAAGCAGAAAGATTTTGCCAGTATAGTTTACATGAGTTTGGCTGAGGCAACAGATTTTCCCAGTAGAGCTGCAATGCAACTTTACTAATGTATACCAGCAAAAACCTTAGGGTTTTTTTCTTTTTTTTCTGTTTTTTTTTTCTCAATGTCTTTAGCATTTTTGATACTATGACACTGACCAGCATTTCTAGACTGGGATAACAGTGCAGGACTTGAAAAGTTAAACTTCAGGAAATGGAAATCGAGATACTGATTGATAAACAAAAGTTAGTGGTAGAGACTGTGCTTTCTCTCCCTGATACACCTTTCAGTGACACAGGCTTTATATGCACAAGTGAACAACTGCTTCTTCTCTTTTTTACTAGACCAAGATTGAGACAAATAATCCTGTAGTTTCAGTTGATATAAACGTGAATAGAACTTACCTTTTGATGTAAAAATCATGTCTAATCTTCATTTTGTAGTTGTCCTTTCCTCCAGCAGCAAGATCTGGGTTGGCTTCAGAATCATAGAAGTAATTGCTATTGATTCTCTCCAATCTTTTGTCAGGTGATCTGTGAAACTATTAGTTCAATCCCTACATTATTGTAAGCTTTGTCAAAATCACTGTTTGTGCCTAGAAAGACTTTGAAAAAACATTGCATGAAAAAGATCTCATTCAGTCATTCAGACAGCATTTTAGATCCTGAAAACTGTCATAGCAAACACAATAAATCATCTTCCTTTTTTCAGAACCTAATGTTTCAGACCTTGCTTAGGAGACAAGTAGTTTATGTTTAAGAAAAGATATTGTAAAGCAAGTTAAAGAAAATTGTCTTCTCCAAGGGCATTACTTGTTTAAAAGACTAGTAACAACATGTTTAAATAGACTACATAAAAACTCTGTTTAGTGAGAAGAATCCAGTGCCAATGTAAAAAAGAAATGAAGAATTGGTTTTTCTCTGTTCCTCAGTTACTTGTAGACATTATTTGTGCAAAAAGTGAATAACTTTATTGCTAGCAAAAATCAGTCTCCAATTACTAGTGTTTGTGCAGAGTAAAATAGCATTTCAGAATAACAGTAGCAACAACATAATTATCAAATCAGTGTAAGGTCCAGTTTCCAGCTTGATTTAGTTTCTAATCCCAGACTATTTTGTATTATGCATACACTTTATGCATACTGTGAGGGGTTGGAGCCTTGGGATTAGAGGAGCTTTTGAAATAACAGGACTTGCATGTTTCATGATTTAAGGGTTTATGATCTTAGATTTGGACATCTACGTTTATCCTGCTCATCAGAAAATGACTGAGGGCAATGGTTTTGTCTGGCTTAATTTTGAGAAGGGGGATCTTGTGGCAGTCTAGAGCTGCAAAATAAGGGCTCTTTAGAAGATGAAACCATGCTCCTCCTCAGGGTTGTGTGCTTGAAGGGCAAAGGACAACTGTCCCAACCTGCAGCAAAAGAGATTGTAACTCTGAGGCAAAAACCTGTTAACTGTGTGAGTGATTAAATACTGGCACAGGTACCCCAAGAAGATGTGTTTGTCCCTTGAGGTGTCATGGCATAGGGCAATACTGAGCAACGTAATCCAATTCGGAGGCTACTTGGAGGCTAGTCCTGCTTTGGATAAGAACTTGGACCAGAAACATCCAGGACAACTTAAGTGATTTAACTTGAATAAAGACTAAATGTGAACAAGATGAGGAGACAGACATATCTAAAAATTCCCAGTGAAATTTCCCCAATGCTTTATGTTTTCTTGTGTTTTCAAAGTCTTTTTCTTGCATTTATTAGTGCTGAAGGTCAAGTGATACAAATGGTACTTTGGATAAAACTTAATTCCCTCTACAAAAGATGTCTTTGAAGAAAAGCTTAATTTTTTGAGATTTTAAACTTGTGGGTTTCTTTCTTCTTTCCCCTCTAAGTAGATATATAGGATATATTGAAGTAAAACTTTAAGTACATCAGCAAAGCATTTTATGTCTTGTCATTTATGGCATCTGTTTCTTCCACTTCAGACCATCCATTACAATTATCACAACATATGAGTCTAGGAACATTAGTGATGAACAATTAAACTTCTTATTAGCTAGCTAGCTCTAAAAATAGACTTTATTCTCTATCTTTATCAGTCAACAACACCTGTGATGGAATTCTAGTTTCATTTCCGCCTTCAAATGCACAAACCATGAAATTACCCAGAAGAATAAGATACAGAGCCTATCATGAAAAACAAAAACTGGAAAGTATAAGACAATTGTGTTCCATGCACTATATATAGGAATTATATCCTTGGCTCTCTTCCCATAAGAAAGGACGAGGCTCTTTTGCTGGCGCTAAACAGGTGGCCAACCCACCATATGTGGAGATAAGAATGATGGATAGACAAGAATCAAAGTATCATTTTGATAATGACAAATATATTTATTTTTAAACAAAGATGTTTAGTTTGATACAGGTCATGTAGGAGTCAGTAATGGAACATTTAGAAAGCTAAAGTAACTCTAGTTTTTTTCTGTAAAGTTCTTTTAATTATGCTTGATTTATTTTTTCTCTAAATTTGGATGCTGGATTTATTTAAAAAACAGGCTCATGGGGAGATGTATTGAAGAAAGAAAGCTTTTGGTCTTCTGGGTGGGCTACAGAACATGTTCTCTTGCTCATTTCCCCTCTGCCTTTCTTTTGGCAAAAGCTTCCTGAACCTGAGTGCCTCTAGGGACAAATATTAAGTGCTAGCAGCACTGTAAGATGTTGGTTATAGTAAGAGAGAGGGAAAGGCCAGATAATTGGAGCAAATGTATAATTAGGGTCAAATTATGGAATAACACGCATCTTCTGAGAGGTGGGGAAAAAAAGAGGAAGAGAATGGGAGAAAAATAAAATACCTGACTTACACGGTTTCTTGGGTAGTTATGCTGTTTCTTTTTGCCATCTGTTTCCAGAACTTTACAATAACTTGAGAATTAAATAATTTAGCAATTATTTAAATAAAAAATTATGTAAAGCCTAATTAACCAGAATACACCCATCAGAAACATGAACAAATGTAGAACAGCAGGGAATAGATCTACCCACACAAATTCTCTTTCTTCCCGAAAGACGTAGCACAGATAATTGCCTTTCTTTTGGTCCAAGTGTCTAGAAAACATTTGGGGCTTTTTAGGATATTCCAAAGAGGAAATGAGACCAAGCATTGAGCTGAGTTAGTTTGTTCCAATTTGTTTATTTGCAATAACACAGAAAATCTGGGTTTATTTTTTTGAACGGTGGAGTAATCAAGTAATATCCTCCTCACTGTTTTTCAGTTTAGGGCCAAGCCTGGTTTTGTACCTATTTCTGCACCACAAGCAAATCTGATTTTTTTTTTTTGTCTTCCTCTATCAGCATCTTACTCATTTGCTAACTGAAGTGCCCACCATCTTTTCAAGCTTCAAATAAAAACACATCAAATCCCTTTTATGTACAGCAAAAGGATTGCTCTGCCTTTTCAGTGAGGGGAAATGGCTGAACCAGTTTCAGCAAGATTTAATTCAGTGTCTAACCATGCTCATTGCAGTGGTCTAAAAAATCCCAGGCAGTTTTTTTGAAAGATAGAGGTGTCCTGAAACTTAAGTCATAGAATAAAACATCCACCATCATTCCCTTACTTTTATTTTTCCGGGCTCCACATGGAGTAGCACCTTTAGCAGACGCAGTAACAGTATCCCCTGAAAAAAAGACTCATTTTTCCAAACAGGCAGCTCTCACACTATTCAGGTCAAAGATTAGGCTGTTAATGTCATTTAGAGTCCAATAGATAATTTATTAAGGTCAAGGAGTGTCAATGAAATGCTATGATTGAAAATCAAATCCATCGTCACTTTTCCAAGTTTGGAAGAGGAAACATTGTTAAGGTCACACTGCAGTACAACAAGGTGAGCAAGCTATGCATAACAACAGAGATGTTTAAACTCGATATCTGTGTCCTAGGAGCAGGACCAGACTTAGATGGAAAGTAGTTGCCTTGGCCATTGAAGCAGTATGATTTTCTTAACCTGTTGGGAAACTAGCAAAGGTCTTGTAAAGAAGATAAAGAAGCATAAAAATAATTGGTAATGTGTAATAAGGTATTATTGTTAAGAGTTCAATTTAATAGTTGACTTTTTTGGACAACCATACTTTTCCCTAGGGAGGCTGAAACAGCAGTGTTGTCCCAGTGTCACCCACTCTTTCCTGGTCTCCTCCTGGAGATCTCCACCTTAATGGTGAACATCTTGTCGCTCACCAGTGAAGTCACTCAGGCCACTGCTGTTTCCAGCCCATTACAGCAGCAGTATAAACTCTGGTTCAGGTTCTAGTAGTATTCAAGTTTGTGAACTGCAGGGATCACCTGTTGAAGCAGCTGGATTTGATCTTAAAATCCTTATCCACAGCAGATGGAGGATGGCTGAGCAGATAGAAGAGGATGAAGCAGTGTTGCAGTGGAATAATAGCTCCCAGCAACACTGTGTTTAGCTGTCAAAAATACAAACACAAATTCTATAAATATCTGGAAAGACAAAACAGAAGCTTTCCAAGATATAACCTGTCTAGAGCCTGGAGAAGTCAAATGATTTGTTTTTGTTAACGCACGCGGTCACTAAGCAGGTTTCTGTGAATTGCTCCAAAACTGGAAAGAAGTGAATTTTTCATTACCTTCACCCATGCGGAAAGCTTCTATAGCATGAGATTTGGTCTTTGAGAATGCTGCATTGATGGAACCTGTATTAAAAACGTGTTTTAAATAAAATGGAAGGGAGAGCAAAAGGAGTGAGATAGAGACTGCAAAGAAAGCAGATGGCATCTAATATGATCTAGTTCAAACTTCAAACAATAAGAATAGTCTCAATAATCTTCTTTCTGGGTGAAGGTTGAGACCCTCAGGATACATAAACAAAAATGTTTAGACTATATTCATGCCTGTGGGTGTAAGTATAGGTATTTAATTACTATTTTTCACAGCTTTGGGAACTGTGAGTAAAAAAATAGCTAAACCCACTGCTGTTTTATTGATGTTGGTATTTTTCCCCTTTGTTTTGGTTTGGTTTTGTTCTTGGGTTTTTCAAGATTCTTGCTGTTTCCATGGTCAGGTTGCAGTCTATATCCCAGTTCTAATCCAACAGCAAATCCACACTGTAGGTTTGTGTTCGGTGCATTCAAAACAAAAGTCAGGAGAATATATATTGAAAAGGTGAGCTTTATTATGTGTATATTTTTTTGAGATATTTTAAGGGAATACCTACATGTTTACCTGCAAACCATACTCATTGTTCTAAGATAGGTCAAACAATGGGAGCGTGGCCATCTGAGCTCTTATGCAGGTTCTCTTTTAGCTTTAATTGGTCTAGATGCAGTAGTTTCCATCAGAAGTCTTGTAAGAGACTGTCCTGTACCCCAGATTTTAGCACCCCAAATTCAGATGGGTCAAATCCAAGTTCTAGTTGTGAACTGCCACTGCTGAAGGGGGACACATTGCCTTTCTTGCCACTGTTGCTTGGTCAGTGAAAGCAGAGAGTCACTACTTCCTAATCTGTGGCATATGTCAGCTAACTTTGTAAATATCCATACGTCAGAGTATTCAGCAGGGCACATGCACAACACAGTGTCCTATACCTTCTTAGAGGATCTGCCATACATCTTGCCAAGTCATGGTTTTAGGCAGAGCAAGTCCTGAACTATGCAGAAAAGTCCCATATAGATATCTATATGTCTATATCTTTATATATCTATATCTATATATATCTCACATATTTATCCTTTTATTTCTGGAGTTGGATTTAATGCATAAGGAAATCAGTATGTTTAGCTCACCTCAGAGCACGTCAGAGTGGCATTGCTTAAATTGACTGATGTCTTGCACATGAATAGTGAACGAAGATCAGATAACCTAAATGTATGCATGGATCCACCAGACACAAAGAGCTCAGGCAACCCAGACTTGATAATTTATCTGGTGGGACATTTTTTCTGGAAGCACAGCTCTGACTCTGTCTGCCGAGTGCCTTGTCATCAGTGCCTTTGTCTATATTATCATTATGAACATTATAAAAGCCACATGAGGCCCCAGTCCTTTACCAATGCCACTTCACAGTGAAGAGCCCTTTCCTGGAGAGTTGTCTAGGACTGTGGGGTACAATACTTTCTTTGTCTGGATTCAAGAGCACAGCAGAACCAAAGAGATTCACGTGTGTCTGTGTGAGAGGAGAAGGCTTGGACTGGTTACAGCCAGTCCGCTGTGCTTCTTAGTCGTCTTTTTTTTGTCTGCTCTGATTAAACTTGATTTATAGGTGCAACTGAGTTCTCAAGCAGGATTGAATTTTATACTTGAAATTATTTGCTAGACATTTATACTGAAGTAATACATCCACATATTGATGTAAACAGCATTTTTTGTATCTTACAGAAATTTGTGTACTTGCTTTATTGGCACTTGTCTTCCCCACAACAAAATCCATCTGTACTTGGATCAAAGAGATAAGGCTTGGCTGAACACAGGAGTATTTCTCTTTGTAAATTCCTGCTCTCTTTCCAGGAATTAGGAGCTGATCTCTACCCTTGCATGTTGTCTTGTCTCTATGGTCTAGATAAGTTGTTGAAATGTAAGAATTCACTGAACACTATGTTTGTACTTCTGCTTTGCTCAGTTTAACCTGTGGCACCAGGAAATGAACTTTTTGAAGAAAAGCATTTCGCCCTAGAGGTTTTCTTGTAGACCTAATACGGTTACCTTCCGTAAGATGAAAACAAATAGAGTCAATTACCTTGTTGAACCTTTCTGTGCTGCAAGCCTCTTCATGTATGTATATTTACTGTCTCATTGGATATGAACTTCACCAGATAATTGGATTGAGACAGACAAAATAATGCATCATGTCCACTAATAAGTGGACATTGTTTTGCTGTATACCAGACATATTTAATATCAGGATATATATCAATAAGCAGCTAGTTATATATATTTGTGTAAAAATTTGAAGAACTCTTTCCCAGATTTATCAGGGAAGGGGAGAATGTCTCCCACGATCTCTGATAAGCCACGCTGAGCAGCAGCTAACACTGCAGTATACATTTTACATTGAATTGTTTTGTGTCTGCAGTTCAACCTACTCTAGATGAGACAATGTTGATCACAGAGGAGCAAGTGGACTTGTAGTCTGTTTTTTAAATATAGCTCTACAGTGAATAAGATAGGATTTTCTGTCCATGCCTTATATTGGTGTTGCTGAAGTACTGACAGCACCATCTATAATTCAGTGATAAAAACTGTAACACTATACACATGAATGGCTACTGTTCAAATACCAGGGTGTCCTCAGGCTCAACCAGTGATATCAACAAATATTTTTATACCCACCTGACAGATTCTGAAATCACAGAAAGGAGTGAATATCTCACCTCAAATCACACCACAAATTAGAAACTACGTGTGAGTGTTTAATGTAAGTTACATAATATTCTGTATAACTTAGCAGATATATTTAATTTACATTAAACACTCACTGATAGTTTCTAACTTAGTGTGATTCACAACTGTGTGAATCCCTCCTTCAGTTTCTTAATATATAAAAAATAAACCCTTCAGTGTTTATATTTTAAGCTTTTGTCCTTCTGTTATTTCTTCTCATTCTGCCCACTGGCTGTTCTTTCCTGGTTGGCATTAGACATGCACCTGGTAGCTGCCATGTTTTAAGAGGTGTAAACTAACCTGCGGTGGGCACTTAGAAAACAACAGTCTGCTAGGAGTATTTATGAAAATTTCTGTAAGTTGTACTTGAAATTATGGTATCTTTATATTTGATCCATGAATTGAGTAAACTTTTTAATCAGTAAATTAATCAAAAGCCTATGGTCCCTGACAATTCTGTGTGGCTGATGTTTTATTCTGGGATTTATAACTATAAAACAAAAAAGCCACTAAAACCAAACAGCTAGCCCAATGTTGTGATACTCATTCATTCTGAAAGAATTATACCATAAATGTAAATAGATCAGAGCATATTTCATTATTTGGGTCTAGATTTCAGGTGGGATGTAAACAAAGTAAAATGTGAATGCAGGAATAAATTGCTTACACCTATGAAACCAGAGGCTGCAGAATCAGGCACATTTATTTACCATGCAGAGAAAATATTTGCTTCTAACTCATTTATAGAATTCTTCCCTTCAACAATATGGAAACAATTTTGCAGTCAGTGGGATCTGTTGGATGTCCTTTCCTAGTTTAAGAGTTAGATATTGTACGTGAGGTATGCAGTCCTGTGTGTAATGTACTCCATCTGTTACAAGACTGAAAGGCACATTTGGTGCACGCGCCTGCCAAATGAACTGCTGTGGGCTGCCAAAGTGTAAGATGTTAAAAGGGAGTGAAGGTTGAATTTCCTGATTCTCTAATGCCTGCAACTGGAAAGTAATTTCTACTATGGCATACAGTGGAAGAATACAAATTTATTTATATTCCTTTCTCTTTGGTGTTTCCAGTTGTTTCCCCACCTTACACCTGTGTCCACAGTTGTTTCTCTCAGCAGTGAGCGGAGGTTTGCGGGCATTACTCAGTGTCTCCTTGAGGTGCACAATCAGGCATCCTGTTTTTCCCTTGGAATCTCCTTGCCTTCTGTTTCAAAAATATCACTTCTCTGCTAGAAGTCATGGCTACCAGCAGAGCTGGGATTTTTTAAGCCTAGGAACCAGACCAATGAGAAGATTCTGGGTACATGATGCATCCAGTTAAAACAGTGGAGACTTGAAATAACTCCAGGCTTCCTACCCCGTTAAGGTAGGAAGTGTTCCCACAGTCACAGAGGAATGTACCTCTCTGTTTTTCCTCCATTTCCTTCTGCTTGGCACAAGGGTGCCTTGAGGTAGACAGGAGGACATGGCACTTGGACAATTGCAGGCTGCTGGTGCCTTGCCAAGGTGTGTTCCTCCTGCTCAGCTCAGAGTCCTGTTGTTGCTGCTCCTCAGCTTTGCTCTGCAGAGGAGTTAGTCCTTGGTCAGTGGAGGAAGGAGGGGGAGGACAGACGGATTTTGGGACATGGCATGGCTTCAACTTCCTCCAGTGGCATAAAAATGCTTCCCTTCTCCTCACCCCAGCAATAAGGAGAGGGCAGTGGAAGTTTTTAGATTCTGAATTGTGCAATCTGGGTACTGTCTGCATCAGCACTGTGCCGGACTGACACCATATGCTCAAACTGAACAAAGACAGAGTGATCCAAAGCCCTGCGTCCCCATGGTCTGTGGAAAAGAGGTCTAAAACTTGAATGAAAACCTGCTTCTGTTTTGTTGTGAGGACATGCAGATAGCAAGTGTGTGGACGATGCAAGGGACAGGACCTTTTGGAAATCCTAATATCTGACATTTAGAATACTTTGCTGTTTGACTCCCTGTGGGTCACGTGTGTGAATAGATGACATATGGTGATGGATAATAGGTGCAAAAGAACAGAACACACTGATGTCAGCAAAAGAGCAAAAAGAAGTGAGTAGGTGTACAACGAAATCCGCAACAGCCAGATCATTTCTCTTTCCTGCTCTCTCCATGTCTTCCATGAATAAAAGATAAGTCTGTCAAGGCTACTGTCTAGACTGTGTATTGGAGAAATTTCTTCAGAAACAATGGGACCACAAACCAGATTGCATTGAAACTTGAAGGTTTTAACAGGTTTTAAATTCTAATTTCCCTTTTGAGAATGTTTTCTTTTGGGACATTCTGCTTGAATAGGTAGTTCTTGGATGTCTTGAAAGGGTTGAGGTTTCCCTTTGCCTGTACAAACACAGCTGAAAGCTCTGATTTAGACAGAACTATTGTGTCTTAATTTAATTGAACAAACACTATCAACGATAATGAAAGCGAAGTATTTCTCTGCTGTACTGTGGGAGGGTGTTGCACTTCTCAGGGATAGATTATGATGTTGACAGGATCTGCCTTAGCACTGTTTGGTATTGTCTTTCTCTTTACTGCTTCTCATGGGGTAAAACCCCCTAACATTACAAAAACAAGAGAAAGTAGTGATGCATAAAATACAATAACAGAGCAGAATTACATCTGACCCAGAACTCTTTCTAAATGGTCAGTGAGGTCAGTTGTGAGTAATAGTGGCAAAGCACAGCTTAATAAACTAGAAACTTTTTGTAGGTATTCCAGTGCAAATTATATTTAAGGTACTGGTTCTGTCCCTGACTACTCAGTTTTCTGCATGTCTGGTAATGGGTAGTTTTGCTTATCTCCTGACTGCTTTCTGGATGGAAGGCACGCCATGGGAAATGCTCATGGCTGCAGCATTACAGCAGTTCCCTGCTGCTCAGAAAGCTGGGCAGCAGCCACTGAAACTTGGTGTGGTTTAAGGTCAGTAGTAATGCTGATCCATCTTGGGCAAAGAACTCATATGGCTCCAAGGTTGGCTGATTCTCCCTTTAACTCAAGTCCTGTGAGATACAGGGGATCAGTAAATCCAAGGATCCAGAGATAACAGCAGCAACTTAAGGATATAGATACTTTTTATTGGTATCTAGTGAGGAATTGAAGCCAAGAAATGCAAGGCCACGGTGTTGTTAGCTACTCTTATCATGGGTCTGCGCATGAGTGGGAGAAGCAGGATGACAGGTGTCTCACATGAGGACCTAACAGCAAAAATGACAAACAAAGCAGAGGAGGAATTTTTCTAGTTGATAAAACAGTGTGTTATTCACCTAGGTTCGTGGCTGAAAGCACAGTTGCTTTTACAAAACCAGACAAAGTAAGTGCTTGTCTAAATGCAAAGTTTTAGCGAAACCCACAAAATGCAAACTCACAGGAAGAGTGTGAGAGTTTGTCTAAATTTCAGATTGCACAAGCATTTTTCAGCTTAAGCACAAGGTATCATCTCACTGTTCCATAGCCTCAACTTTTAAAAGGTTTATTCAAGACTCCCAGGGGATTCAGTGGTAGCTAACTCTCTGGTTAGGCTCCTGGATCTAGGTGCCAAGCTTTTCATATGGAAGTTACTGCAATTGCCTCAGCAACCATGTGGTGTAGGACAGATCTTTCAGGATATGCTGCCTGGGGACAAGAATGATTAATACTGCAGTAAGCAATGGTGCAATATTCTGCAGCACATCACCAAAAAAAAAAAAAAGAAAAAAAGGACAGAACTGAAGTGGATGTCACTGTGAGCTGGAACAAATTAGGTATGTTTACTTACATAGTCAGCAGCAGATGAGTTGAAGGTGGAAGAAAAGAGACGACTACTGTACATATGGCAAGGCATCCTCAGTTGCAACTTCCTGAAAACTGAAGCTATAATGGACTTCTTTGCAGCTGACTAGGATAAATAAACAGATCTCTCGTTTGTGTCAGTGGAGTCTACCTGCTGAGGTGTAGAGGGGTGTATATTGCTTGCATTCAGAAGGCACTGAGAAGAGGAGAAAGAAGAAAGCCTTGGGCAGTTGAAAATTAGGTGCCCAAGAAGCACTTCTAGATATTCTGAGATTAATAAACAGTCCACAATCATGGCCATTCCAAAACAATAACGTGAAGGGTTATATAAGTACTGAGTAGCCATAGAAGAGTTAATTTCAGAGAGAAAAAGGTAAGTGAAGGAAAGCTGGAGGCAGAATGTGATTGCAAACACTTTCATTAACACGTCTTTGTAGAAATCCCTGGAGATGGAAGCAGATCCTAAACCACTGGGAGCCACCCACTGAGTGAGAAGGTGGTACACCCGGTCAGCACTGCTGTTCAATATAGTTTGCTTCCTGCAGCCCAACCCCTCTCCCCCAGGACGATGAGCTCATAGCAGATACTCTTCCACTTGGCTGTGTGCCACAGACTGAAGTGGAACTGGAATGTGATCTGTATTAGCAACAAGCTCGTGCTGTACTGAGGCAATTCTTAGCTGCTGTAATGCCTCTCATATAATTATAATTTAATTGGGATACAGTCGTTCAGGCTAACCTATGGCTGCATGATCTCATGCTTTTTTGGGGGCAGATTTTACTCAGCCTGTTTGGCAAGTGTATCAGCAACAGGCCATGGTAGAATTCTCCTTGCATTTGTCTACAAACATTATATTCCTGCCTGATAGTGTAACATTACACATGGTTCTCAAAAGGTCACACTAGCCCTTTTGCCCTGTACTTTCTGTAATTCTACCTGCTTCCAGCTCAAGCAGCTTTGAAGCATACATACCTCACTTGCACCTGATCACATACTTCAGTATGCCCTAAACATGGAATCATTTCCTTCGCTGATGGTAAATACCATTTCTCTTTCTAGATAGTGTTGCAAGTACTGCGTGCAAAATGCAGACCAAAAGGACAACTAGCTGTAATGAGGAGGAAAAAAAATGCAAGATGAATTCACTCATTATGGCTTGGGAAAATTCACGTTACAGAAAGCTGCAGGTGTGATTGTCCTGGGGCCAGGGTGAGGACTGTTCTGATACTTCAGTGGCCTGCAGACACGAACACCATCACACTACGGTTTCTGTACTCAGGTTGTACCATCATAGAAAAAAAAATAACTGCAGCAATTTGAGATAAGCAGTAATCACTGCTGGCTACCTTTATAAGAAGAAGAAAGACAGATTTGTCTGTGCCCATGGTTACAGTTTTATAGGTGCTCAAATATGTCTGCAGATGTTTGCTCCCCACTAGGAAAGCTGTGGATGAAAGTGCGATTGTTGAAGTTAGGCTGTGAGATGCACTTTGCGTACAGATTGCTGCTGCCAACTTAGTGGAATACATGCTGAGTGGTTCTTAAAATGCCTTCCAATCGATATTACAATTATAATGCAGGGACACATTTGCTCACATCTATAAGTGTATGTGAAATAAACTTCTGTAAAGTCAACAAGAACAAATGAATAATGCAGGTGCAGATTAGACAATTTTTGAAGCAATAACCTCTGTCAATCTAGGTGGTATCAGAAAAACCACAAATGGCAAGATAGATTTTATATTGGCTGCAGCGGTAAGTAATGGACGAAATCTTCTTGTCTTTTCCCCACATTAATTTCCACCGTAGGTTAAGTTTTGATCTCTGCTATTCTGACTATTTAAATTCTTGTCCTCAAACAAGATAATCTTGCACAGTTATGGATTTACTATGGGCAATAAGGTTCAAGGACAGCCACTGTACATCATAACAGCATCTCATGCTCTAACACCAGTGCAATGGTGAGCTGCAAATCAGAAAAAGATAGACCAGGAGGAACTGTATTGTCATTTGCTATGACCCACAGCTTCTAGGAAACCTTGTCAAGCAAAATTTCCAGGTACTGCATTAATTTTCCTGGAACATTTTTTTCAAATATGTTGCTTCCCTTCGTACCAAGTGAAGTGTCTTTGGAGACTCTTTTCCATGGATCAACTAACAGATAATGGGGAAAAAGATAGGATACTGTTTTTATAATTATGAAAAACTAATCAGAAATGGTCCCTAAGTATTTTTTTAATTTGTCTCAAGGCCTCGGGAGACGGACAGAAAGTATATTGCCATTAGGGAGACTTAAAATTTTGTGAGATTTTGTACTTTAACTAGAAAAGAGGTTTCTACCAGTCTCCCTGAGTCAAATGTTTTCTTTTTGACAGAGAGGACAAATTTTCGGAAATCAGGTAACATGTCAACACCTCAGCCTAAGTCACTGTAATGGACCCAGGGGTTTGCTTTGAGCTTTGGAAATATGCAAGATTCATGTTCAGTGAGTACAATAAGCTCAAGCCTTTGATCTTGGATATGGCCACCAACTGGCAAGTGCATGTGATGCTTTCCTTCCTTTGTTTGGTTTTTTCTTTAAATTTGTTAACTTATTCCTGTTTAGGATTCCACAGCTGTTTCTTTGTATTCTTCCCATCATCCTGCTTTTGTAATTCTCAAAACTTGCTACTGGAAAAGGAAGTTATAACGCAAGAGAGACTAGAGAAAAAATACTAGGTGGAAATACTGTTTTGAGAAAGATAGTAAGGAATTAGAACAGGCATGAGGTGAGGAGGAAAAAGATAAAATATAGAAGACAAAAGCTAGTACAAGCCATTAGGAGGAAGAGGCAAAGTTTTATAAGTGGAGAAGTGACACCAAACAGGAACTGAATCACTTGGAGAAGAATCAATAGCACAGAGAGTAGGTGGTAAACCACTGAGAATATGTGTTAAACAGTTTGCCTGTAGGAATCCTGGGCATGTACCTCATGAATGAGACACTGAAGTGCAGAGCATCAGGTTTGGGAACAGGATGGAGCCGAGAAACATCTGGCTGCCTACTCTGTGGTTGTCCCTGTGAGTCTGACAGGTGCCATCCAAAAAGTGGGGTATTGGCCAGCTGCTTATCAGTGCTTCTATAAACAAGGACAGAATGTGGCTGTGTGTAAATATTTTTGAGCATGAGGGCTAAACCGATCTGATTTTGATGTCAGGAATGGGTCAGAAGTCTTGCCTGACTGACACTGTAGGAAAAATCAATGAAGGAGAAGGGAGAACTGTCTTTTCAGCTGTTCCTTAGTCTCTAGTCTTGGAAGCTCCTGGTTTTGTGGTAGGCAAGTTGGTAGAACAGCTCCATGATGACTCTTCTGCTATCCAAGACCCCTAGAAGGCAGGAATATTCAGCTATGCTCTCTTGTTCCCCTTTGCCATGTCCTCTGTTGGAAATGAAGAGCCCAAAGTGGGTACCACTTTTTCTGGTCTCAAAAGTGGTTTAGCTGAACCAGTGGTTATTTAGACATAATCTCAACTTTAAATTAACTTGCAAACTAGTTGCACTTACTTCTCAGCACAAAACTTCAAATTAGGGATTAATATATCTTAATCAGATTGTTTATGGAAACTTGATTAGAAAGGGTGACTTCAAAATACAAATACTGCTTTTGAAATGTCATAATATGAACCTAACATGCTTCTGAATTATTCGGTGGGATATTGCAGTATTGGTAGATGATATTTAAATTATTAAAAGCATAGTTTTCAAATTCATAAGCAGGACAGTTTTTACAGGAATCTTCTCATTTAATGTGATCAGACTGATTGCATTTGTTAAGAACTCCGAACAGTTCACTATAGTACGATGTGTACTGCTAACAAACAAAACCAAAACCAAAAAGTAATATACAGAGGTGTTATTCCACAATTTATACAAGGTATTCTGTCTCCTGGGTTTTAATTTTTTTAAAAAAGGAATAAAACAGTACTTATGCCATAATTTTTGTGTGATTTCTCTTTGTTTCAGTGGGTCAGTTAGTGGTCTTTGCCTGAAGTGTATTATTTACACAGAACCATAAATGCACTTGGTGCCTTACATATAAACATGCCAGATCCTATGCTGAAGAATGTGTAATTTGATCAAAACAGATAGGTGTAATGTTTTGCATTTCAAAATCCACATATCTGTCTGCCTACCTCTGTTTAGTTACTTGATTTACCACAGTAATTTTTAATGCTTATATCACTGTAGTATCTGGCCAGCCTACAAATGGATGAAATTCTACATCTCTTTGCCATTTTAGACCCAAAATAGATCAGCCCTGTAACTATAGTGATGATCAGTGTTGGACAACATGCCAGCTTGATTACAGCATGCAGAGATGGATATTTCGTAGTGCTTTTCACAGCAAATACCAGTTACAGTAGATGTCTTGCCTCACCTTCCAGGCACTTCTCCCAGGAGTGCTCAGAAACAGTTCTACATTTGCCATCAGGATGTGCTGCAAAGGTATGTCATCCACCAAGTGAATTTGTCTGATACCTACCCTAAGTCTCAAAGTGCTGATCAGTGCAAAATCCAGGCTGGTATCATAATAAGCAACATTGGGATACTCCAGTGATGTGGCATCAGCAAGGGGCTTCATGCAGTTCCCTCATTGCTGACCACTGAACAACACCACATCCTCCCCAAAACAGCCCAGGACCTTGCTGTGACAGGACTTCACTGGTGTGAAATCACAGCTCCAAATACCGTAGAGGTCACTGGTGACAGAAAGCCCCATGGAATCTGGCAGCTACTGGGTAATCTGAAGGAAACTGAGCTTCAGCCTCTTCCCAAGTTTTTCATGCTGTAAAATCCACCATTAGCACTTTGTCAGCTGCCTGCTTGGAAATGATAGATGAGAGTCTATCAAAAGTCAAGGCCCTGGTCCTGAAAATGTTTCCTGAAGTAACTACTGTGAGACTATTTTTCTGGTCTAGGCATGTGTTGGCCCAGAGCCTGAGATTTTAGAGATTGTCCTTTCCGCTTGAGGGCCAAGTTACACTTGAGAGAGGAAGGCTGAGCAACCTCTACGGCTTTCACACTTCTGAAGGGTGAGCAATGTCTGAGCAGTGGCTTTCAGCCTCTAACATTAACAGTTGGTAGTAAAGAACTCATTTGAAAATCCTGATTTGTGCCCATTCACTGTGCCTTTAACAAAATCAAACCCATTTTGCCAACTAGGATGGTGCACAAAAAAATAACCAACTCATAGCAGCTATGAAGACAGTGCTTGCCAGAACTGTGTATAGCAGTTCCAGAGACCACTGGGAAGTTCTAGAGAAAAACAGTTTTAAAATAACATTTTTAAGTACAATTTTTAATCCAACTGATAAATTACAATGTAACTGCATCTGTGGACTTGTTTAAGTAGAATAAATGTGGAATAAATGGAATATTGGTATCAAGCAAATATATAACAGAATTGATCAGAAATATTTTCTTCTCCATACTATCCGTCTTCTAAGCGCTACAGATTTGGGGAAGTGATTAACCCCGCATCTTGAAATTTGATACACATTCGTTTCCACATTATTCCTGATTTATAAGAATTATGAAGGATTATGAATCAAAGGATCATGAGCCTTGCTAAAGCAAGAGAAAGGATTGACTCCTGTGTATTGTATACCTGCTCTTTTGAAGAAAAACTATGAAATACCAAGTGCATTGAATTCCTATTGCATTCGAGTCTTTTTGTTTAAAATTGCTAGTTGTGTAGCATTTCCCATTGTGATACTACTGACTGGATGTCTAAGTACTTTATGCTTGATACATATGTCTGTTCTGAAAACGTTGCCTCAATTATGGAAGCTAAGAAGTATTGAAAGTGTGTCCATTATTTTAATTGTTAAACTCATCTCATAATTGAACATGGAAGTATAATAGAGACACAGATCTCCTTAAAATATAAAGATAAATTGTCCTGTCCTCATGATGTATCCTTATGCACATGGAAGAAACTCCACTTGGAATTGTTAGCTTTGGAAGGTTTCCTAGTAGGTCACATTGCACAGCTCAGAGGTGATATTTTACTTTTGAGGACTGGAAGAGTTATGAGATGTACTGCCTTGTTCTCTGCCTACAAGGATGGTTTGCATCCAAATGCTTGGTTTGAATCATTCTCAGAAAGACTCTTGGATATCTGTTTTGCATTGCAAAGTATTGATTGAAGTATCGTCCTTATAACCAATTTATAGTTGTGGATGTACTCCTGTAGTTCAAACTGAGTTTAATAGCCTTTTTCCCATTAATATATACATTTTTTGTTGCAAGAAAGAATAGTAATATTCTGTTCATTGAACTACAGGATATCCTGAGTTGGAAGGGACCCACAGGGAACATCAAGTCCAACTCCCAGCCCTGCACAGGACAGGCCCCAGAATCACATCAGATTCCTGAGAACCTTGCCCAAACACTTATTCAACTCCGTCAGGCTTGGTGCTGTGACCACTGCCCTGGGGAGCCTGTTCCAGTGCCCAGGCACCCTATGGGTGATAAATGTTTTCCTAGCATCCAGCCTAAACCTCTGCTGACACACAGCTTCATGCCATTCCCTCAGGTCCTGTCACTGATCCCCACAGAGATCAGTGCCTGCCCCTCTATTGCCCCTCAAGAGGAAGTTGTATACTGTGATGAAGTCTTCCCGCAGTCTCCTCTTCTCTAGGCTGAACAGACCAAGCTCCTCATAGCCTCCTAGAGGCTTCCCCTCTAGACCCTTCTCCATCTTTATTGCTCTTATTTGGATGCTCTCTAATGGCTTAATATCTTTCTTATATTGTGGTGCTCAAAACTGCCACAATATTCAAGGTGAGGCTGCCCCAGTGCAGAGCAGAGCTGGACAATTGCCTCCCTTGCCCAGCTGATGATGCTTTGCCTGATGCCCCCAAGGACATGGTTGTCTCTTCTGACTGCCAGGGCACTGACGACTGATATTCAACTTGCCATCGACCCCAGTTCATTTTCCCAGCACTGCTCTCCAGCACATCATTCCCCAGTCTGTAGGAAAATCCAGGGTTGCCCCATCCCAGGTGCAGAATCTGGCACTTTCCCTTACTGTGAACTTCATGTGGTTGGTGATTGCCCAGCCCTGTAACTTCTCCAGGTCTCTCTGCAGGGCCTCTCTCTCTTTGAAGGAATCAACAGTTCCTCCCAATTTAGTATCATCATCAAATTTATTTAGTGTACCTTTGAGTCCTGTGTCAAAGTCATTTATGAAGATGTTGAAAAGCACTGGCCCTGTTATGGAGCCTTGTGCAACCCACTAGTGACAGGTTGCCAGTCTGATGTCACCCTATTTGCTATAACTCTTTGTGCCCAACCTGACAGCCAGCTCTCACCCACCACGTGATGTGTTAATCCAGCTGCGTGCTGAACATTTTATCCAGAAGGATCCTGTGAGAGACAGCATCAAAAGCTTTACTAAAATCCCAAAACTACATCAGCTGGTTTCCCTTGATCCGCTAGGTGAGTTACCTTGTTCCAAAGGGAAATTAGGTTTGACCAGCATGACTTTCCTCTCATAAAGCCATGCTGGTTATGACCGATGACTACATTGTCCTTCAGGTGTTTTTCAATACCTCCAGAATAATCTTCTCCATAATTTTCTCAGTCAGTGAAGAGAGACTGAGAGGCCTGCAGTTTCCGTGGAGGCACCTATGACAAGTACCCTTCTTTTCTTCTTAAAAGAGAGGGTTATGATTCATGGGATAGACTGTCTTGTCCTAGGTGAATCCTCTGACCCAGAAGGAACTTTATCCACCTCATCAGGTTGGTCGGGACAACCCCCAGTATCAGCACAGGCTAGGGGATGAACAGATCAAGAGCAGCCCTGCTGAGAAGGAGTTGGGGATCTGGTGGGGGAGAGGCTGGACATGAGTCACTAATGTGCACTCACAGCCCAGAAAGCCAAGTGTGTCCTGGGCTGCATCCAAAGCAGTGTGGGCAGCAGGTGAGGGAGGGGATTCTGCCCCTCTGCTTTGTTCTGGTGAGACCTCCTGCAGTGCTGCATCCAGCTCTGGGGTCCCAGCACAGGAAGGACAGGGATCTGTTGGAGAGAGTCCAGAGGAGATCACCAAGGTGATCAGTAGGATGGAGCATTTCTGCTATGAGAAAAGGTTGAAAGCCATAGTATTGTTCAGCCTGGAGAAGAGAATGCTTTGGGACCTAATTGTGGCCTTCCAGTATCTGAAGGGTGCCCCCAAGAAAGATGGAGAGGGACTTTTTACAAGGGCATACAGTGATGTGACAAGGGGTGGCTTCAAACTGAAAGAGCGTAGGTTTAGATTAGATATTAGGAAAAAGTTCTTTACTGTGAGAGTGGTGAGGCACTGGAACAAGTTGCCCAGAGAAGCTGTGGATGCCCCATCGCTGGAGGTGTTCAAGGTGAGGCTGAATGGGGCTTTGAGCAACCTGGTCTAGTGGAAGGTGTCCAAGGTGTCCTGCTCATGGCAGGGAGGTTGGAACTGAATGATCTTTAAGATCCCTTCCTACCCACACCACTCTATGATTCTATAGTCTGTCTGTCCAGCTCCAGGCCCTCATACCTGTCGTATAAGGTACTAAACCTGTTTGTCAACTGCCAGTCTTCAGGAAGAACAGGAGCCTTCTTCTTTGTGTGGGCAGTGACCAGCTTCTGATCTTTGTATTGAACGGACTTTTGAGTTACTGCTTGACATACTACAGATCCCACCAGCATCTCTGCTGCCATGGCAGGTCAAGACTCCTGAGACTGTGAGGATATAAACAGGCTGCACAGCACTGGTGAGGATGAGCAAGACATAGGTAAGATATTCTCAGAGACTCTTCAGTCTCAGGAGTCTCAACATGGATTTTAAACAACATCATTTGATGTATTTGATGCTTTTGAACATCAAAGAAAATATCAGACATGGTTATAAAAAGAAGATATTTGATTTTCCAAAAGGAACTGGTGAATCTGAGTTGTGGATTCAAAATTCGTGTGCTCCACTCCTGATAATTTTAAAGAGTTTTTTAGAGATTGGAGTCTTTGTAATGTATCTAAACTTGATACTCTAAAAATGTAGTAAAATTTGAAAACCTGTAACACTTAATTTAGTGTAGCAGTATACAAGATGCTCGCGAAATGACAAAACGTAAGAACAATCTAAATTGTACTACTACTTTTATATAAAATTACAATCCAGAGGATATAACCATTAAAATGTGAGTGTGACATAGGATGCTTCTGAAGCTAAGGAAGAAAATCCTTTTGCAAAGGGGTAGTATATGAAATTAGTGACTAAGTAGTGGTCCTAGGCTGGTACACGAAGATACAAGAGTGCTTGGAAAGGACTAATAGCAGGTAAATGACCTCATGCTTTCTGTTTTTCTTGGTAACATACAAATGAATACAAAAAATATTTTGATTTATTGGATTGATTATGTTGTGTTATAATTATGCATTTCCTGATTATAATTGTACGTCTTCTCAGAGCAGCTGATGTGATGGAGAACGGAACTGACCTTTTGTTTCAGATTTAACAGTCCTGGTTTAAGTATGAGTGAAAGATCTGTGTCTGAATTATTATATTAATGAGATAAGCTATATATTTGATTTTCATTGGCACTATAGAATATTAGTTATGCAGTACAGTGTGTTATGTGTAGTAGTCATTCCTTAGTGACTAATTACAGTGATGATTTGTGTGATATTTGAAATGTTGATTACTTTATTGATCGTTGCCATGAAATGTGGATAACTTGATGTGCAGTCTGTATGATGGTATTGCATGCTGTATGATGCAAACATGTATTAGCATAGTATTTTCGGATCCTCTTTATGACAGTGTCTTGGAGATATTTGTCTGTAAATTATCAGTGTCCTTGATTATCAGTGAATATTCCTCAGCTCACTTTTTAGTTCACTAATTTATAAGTGTAATTTGTATGCGGAGTCAAGGGAAGACAACATTTTCCAATAAAACCCTTGTACTGACTGATGGAAATTTGAGAGACAGGAGTAAGAATTCAGTTGGTGGATAGTTGTCATAGCCAGTGTACATATTAGAAAACCAAAGTCTAATTTTGGGAGAACCAGATCTGTGTTTTTTCAGAATTTAATTTTGAAAGACAAAACTTCTGGCCAGTCCTCAAGGTACTAGTGCACTTTTTATCCTTTCTGGAGCCAACCAAAATATTTAGTGTATTTTAAAAGAGTGTTGTAAACTACTAATTTTAGGAGCTGTGTATCTTAATCTTGGCAAGTGACACGAAAATATGCCAGTAGACATCTACGCTGTGCTGTTGTTATATACACATGCTGTTACCAGCTTTCTCTTGGCTGACCATAGGCTTGAAAAAACTGTTGGGGTGTGTTGGATGTGATTTGAATGTGCCTGCTAAACTCAGCATCTCAGGACTGAGGTGGGGATCTCCTGTGGGCCCTGAAGGTATGAATTCAGTAGTGACTTTCCTGAGTCACGTCCACACAGATGCTGAGCTGAACAAGAAGCACCTATCAAACTGCTTGCCTCAAATATTAGGTGCCTCTAAGATTTACTTAGCAGTGTGTTTACACAGAGGTCATGAGGCTTGAATGTTTTGACTGAAGATCTGCTGACCACTTACTTCAGATATCTAAATCCTTTTGTGGGTCTGAGTCAGAGGCTTGGATCTGCAACATGAAAGCTGTGAGCAAACTGCTTCATCTTTACAGGGACAAGTCATCATTAGATTCATGATTAACTACTAGATGACTTGTCAGTCTCTCATGGGAAGAGTTAAGTATCAGGGTCTCCTGTTAGACCCTATTCTGTGGACTAAAATGGTGCATAGGTATGGAGCAGATTCTCTTCACCCTTCTTCCCCTTCCATGAAGATGAATTTCACCCACAAGGACTGGGAGCTCACAAGGACTGGGAAATAGCATTGGCTTTACTCATTTTCTAATGTGATTAAAGACCAACATTTCTCCTGAGTTAAACAAGGAAAGAAGGCTATTCCTAGTGAATCAGAGGATGAATCAAACGCCATGAGTATAAACAAAATAAATAATAATTTAAAAGAAGGCAAGCACTTTATACCTCTAAGGTAACAGAGAGATCAGTGAGAGATTTGTGATCCACTCTCTGTATTCTGCTGTTCTTTTTATTTTTGTTAGTTTAGGTGGTGATGTTTACCATGTTTCTATTTAGTGTAAACTTGTGAGTATTCATGAATCATTGATCTTAGTATGGTATTAGGAATAAAAATCAAATGCTCATCAACACCCATTTTCAGGTAAGAAAATGGACTAGCCAAGCTAGATGGTTTCACTTGTCTTTGAGCAAGTGATAATAGGAAAAATGATAATGCGGAACCAAATTAAGCAAATATGCGAAAAGAGATACAAGAATAAACACAGATCCTAAAGCATCTCTTATTTTAAAATTGCTATATAACACCAAATACCTAGCCAGTGGGCTGCAGATCAGGCTGCAGTATGTACCTCATTTTGTGAAAACCAGAAAGCTCTTATACCCAAATCTTGCACAGTCTGTATGAGACAGGATGATTGCAAGACCCTTTGGGTTGGTCAGAAAGAATGAGGCTTCATTATTCACTCTCTCATATGCCAGTGGCATGTGGCAAGTCTGGAGTATTCTGTCTGTGGTCATGCCTGTGAGCATAACCTAGTAGCTTCTCTTCCACATCTTTATGGTGGTTTGCTAGACCCACTCCTCATGCTATTGTGCTTTGGGCAGAAAGAGTCAAAATGGAAGAAAGAGGTGAAACTTGCTACATCTTCCTCTTCCTTGCTCAGTGGAATTGCAGTCACCCAGGTCTTGAATCCTATGGCTTTATTGATGTCGTGCTTTGTGGTGTCAAAAAAAATTGTGAACACCACCAGTAGGCTTGACTTCTCTTCCTAATCCACACAACTGCTGCACTGACTGCCAACAGATAGGCCATGGGGAAACCTGTAAGATGTAAGGTTCATAAAAAGATCTCCAGTAACTGACCAAGGTATTGGACATACATGTGATGTGTTTCATAAAGTGGCCTCTGGCTGTAGCTGTGGCTGCATTTTCTGTCTGTATGAACTGTCCATTTGCCTTGAACCTTGCCTTGGGGCATCCTTTGCATATGCAATATATATAAAACCTCTGTGCCTGCAGATGGAAGGTAAGAGCTATTGACACAGAGCAGCAGAGGTCTGCTCTTTGCACAGCTGTATTTTATATAAATGCATACATCAATAAATAAATGCATAAATATTTTGATTTGAAACTAGCATATTCTCCATGAAGGATACTTAGAATCCTGTATAGGTTTTTTTCTGACCCATAAGTAATACAGTGGAAGAAATCAGAACCTAGTATGAAAAGTCCACATGATCGCAATTGCTTCAGATGATCTACAGATCTTTTGTGGTATTGAAATATACTTTTTTTTTAGTTGGTGAGTGGGTGGATTTTTTAACTTTTTTATTATAGTGTTCTTAATTGACTCCATCTTGGCCCAGAATCAGTGTTTCTAGAACATCCAAAATTACATATTTATGGAACTGAAGTACTAAAGATGTACAATTTGTTCTTTACAATTTGGCTCTCCTTGTAGCATTCACTTATAAACCCAGATAAATAAAAGAACACATGCCTGGCTGAAATGCACAATCCTTGCATTTCTGCCTAATTGCTTCCTCATTGCAGTCCTCTTTCAACCCTTCCCCTTCTACTTTTTTTTCAAGACTGTGAAGACATTTCTACCTGGCTTCATATTTGGCAGATGATTGAAGACAATTGCTAGATAAACTTGGTCACCACTTAGGGACCCTGTAAGACAATAGCTAGCCAACTTTCTGCATGATGCCAAGACACGGACTTAGCCAGAGTAAATCTTGTTCATGTTAAACCTAATCTTTTATATGGAACATTTTTGATAGGTCAGTAGGAAAAAAACCCCTGGATTTTATATAACATACTCAAAGTAACCCAGCCAAGAATCCAGGGACCAATTTGCTTAAGGCCAAATGGCAGGCTTGTGCAGGTAGGGAGGCATGCTTACCAGAGAAGGAAAATGCTCAACCAGCCATTACAGGCACTGCCAGCTGTGGGATATGCCAGCACTGGCACTATTTTTCTAGGCAGATACATGTCAGCTATCTAACTGTTCCAGGAGATGTGAATCAGTCTTGTTAATTACCAGAGAACATGGTCAATTGCTTTCTTATAGTTTTGATTTATTATTTTTTGCTCCAGATCTTACAAACCAGAAAAGCAGCATGTTCTGGTTGCTTATAAGTTAGCATTTCCTGTGCAGTAATTAATATATATCCTACTTGTATGTGAATACACTCACTCTGTAGTACTACTTTCGAAAGGTAGTGCTTTTGCCATGCCAGAAGAGTTTTGTCTTGATGACAGATTCAGAAATGTACACAGACTATCCAATTTTATCTGAAAAGTGCTTTATAAAATACAGAAGTCCAGAGAATTAAGCAAGAAAAGGTTAACTTTTAACCTGTGTTTACATAGAGTGCTTATTAGCACTAGAGCTATAAAGGCAAAGATTTGCAGTTTATACATATAACAAAGCCACCGTGGCCTCCCATTCACCTGGCCCCGGGGGAAACAAGCTATTATTCAGAAAAAAAAAGTTGTCTTTCCTAGTAAGGTCTTTTGTCAGTATAGCTACTTTGGTTAGGGCTTCATATTCTTCTTACCTTCACAGTCTTCCCAAACAAATTCCTTGTATTGTAAACCTAGAGGAGTATTGGATTTTCACTTGTAATATCTGCACATGGTTATTTCCCTGTGTCAGACTTCCCTGTGTTAAGGAAACTTTGCTGTCTGACTATTCAGGAGTCACTCTGAAAGTTATGTTCATACCACTTGAGCTAAGACCTGAGCTGGGACGGAAGCCCCATGGCAGCAGCAGCTCCATGATGCTGATGGAGGCCCTGCTTGATTCCCCGCGTATCCCAGTCTCACACAGTCAGACCAGCTTTCCTTATCCGCTCGATCCCAGGTTTCCCACAGCAAAGTCTCAAACCTCTGGACCCTTAAAGTAATTTTATCATGGTGCAACAGCAGAATAACAGCTTGAGCCGGTGCCTCTGAGGGGGGACCCTGAACAAAGGGACCCCTGGATTTTTATACCCTCACAGTCTATAGGGGGGCAAGTGTGGAGTCTTCCTGCTGAGTCCTTGGCTCCTGTGGTGTTTCTGAATTCCCTCACCGGGGTGTGCACAGGTCCCTGTGCGCTTTGTTATGCAAAGGATCAGCACCAGTTCATGGCCTCTTGCCTGGGGTTCCTACCATCCACAGGCTTTCTCACTGCAGCTGCACACAGAGCTGTCTGCACTGCAGGTATTCTTCAACACCAGAGACATAATTCCTCCTAGTTTCCTAGCAGATATCCACCCTTAGGTATGACCTTTTGGCTCAAATTGCCTTCTGAAGTGTCTCATTTGAACTGACTCATCTCCTTAGCCGCTTCACCTAGTCAACTACAAATTNTGAGCCGGTGCCTCTGAGGGGGGACCCTGAACAAAGGGACCCCTGGATTTTTATACCCTCACAGTCTATAGGGGGGCAAGTGTGGAGTCTTCCTGCTGAGTCCTTGGCTCCTGTGGTGTTTCTGAATTCCCTCACCGGGGCGTGCACAGGTCCCTGTGCGCTTTGTTATGCAAAGGATCAGCACCAGTTCATGGCCTCTTGCCTGGGGTTCCTACCATCCACAGGCTTTCTCACTGCAGCTGCACACAGAGCTGTCTGCACTGCAGGTATTCTTCAACACCAGAGACATAATTCCTCCTAGTTTCCTAGCAGATATCCACCCTTAGGTATGACCTTTTGGCTCAAATTGCCTTCTGAAGTGTCTCATTTGAACTGACTCATCTCCTTAGCCGCTTCACCTAGTCAACTACAAATTTTCTAGGAGATTCCTGCCACAGATAATTTTACATTGTGAAGAGGGACTGCCCACAATATTTCATTAATATAATATGATTCACCATTTGTTTGGTATTGCATTGGTTGCTATACAATTGCCTGCTAGAACGAACTCTGGGCTGTTTCCAATAGTCTGACTCATCACTTACTAGCCACGGCACTTAGGTGAACTTATGTGAGCTGAGATCTGCACCCCAGCATGGAAATCCAGGCTGGGAACTGAAACAAAACCCTTCAGAAAACCTCTGAAGAATGGTAGGAGTGAAAAGTTTCTGCAGAGCACATCGTACAGGAGGCTCTTCTTAAGACAGTGAACTGGCCCAAGTCCTGATCTCCAGTGTTGGGCTGAAGTTGCCAATGCAGCCTGTTAGGAGTCTCCTTGTCATAACGTTGGTAGACATTGGCTTTCCTTGACAATGTCTGGAAGCAGTTTGTGAGTGCAGTCTAGGAATTGTTCCAAGTGCACAGTGTGGCTGACAAGGTGAGAAGGAGGACAAAGGCAGAGGAAGAGCTCTCTACTGGTTTGTTCAGCACTATGGAGGTATTGAGTACTGAGTTTGTCTACGGAAGAGAGGAGCAAAACCTTTTATTACCTTAAGGACTCTGCTAGCAAAGTTCCATTTCTTCTGAGGAAGGTACTTGTATTCATTGGTGTTCCGCTCTTGCAGACTTATGGCACAGGCTCGAAGTATCTGGGCTAGCAGAGCAGGGTAGAGTAGACCTGGTGTAAATAGCACTTTGACCTTACACTTTTCATTTAGTGAAGAACATCTTGGATATACTTGCTGGTATCATATGCTGGTCAACTTGCTGAGCAACAATGCTGAGCCTGTTTTGAGTGGGGTTGGTGAAATCAGTTGCCTGCTCCTGGATCTGCTTGTCTGAACTACAAACTCTGCAAAGTTGTGCTAGTCCTCAAGGCAACAAAATTTGTTTTGCCTAATCTGCTGAAAAAATGTGAACAAGCTCTGGTCAGAAGAGAAGCTGGGACTGGCAGGTGGTGTAGTGTGCTTTGGACCTGAAGACGTTTATCTACAATTTCACACGCTTTGCTTCCCAGTTGGTAAAGTTTTGGTAGGAACGGGTATTAAAATCAAAGTGAGCTAGGAAAGTGAGCTTAAACGTGGTTGGAGAGTATTTGTGTAGAAACTTCATTAAAAAAATCAGTTTCGGCAGGTCCTCTGGTGATCATCTAGTCAAACCTCTTACCCAAGCTGGATCAAGTGGCTCAGAGTCTGGTCTGGCTGAGGCCGAGACGTCTCCAAGCTTGGGTATTCTCTATCTTTTTGGGGCACCCGTGCTGGTGCTTAACCAGTCCCCTGGTGAACATTTTCTCCTTGTATCCAATCAGAATTGCTTTGCTGCGAGCTGGGACACTTGACTCTTTTCTCCTCACGAAGCATTAGAAAAGAGCCTGTTGTCATATTTTTCTATAATCCTTTCTATTTTAGTGATGAAAATTCTCTGTACATGGCTGCTGTTGTTCCATGGGATAGGACTATTTGTTCCCGGGATGCAGGTTATCAGTTGGGCATCTCCAACAGCACGTTTGCCCACTGTGGCTGTAGTTTTTCTATAGCTTTTTCAATTGAATGGATGGCAAAATCAGAGCTCAATATAAAGCCACTTAGCTTGTGCTACACCCAGCTGATACAGAATGATCTTAAGTCAGCCTGTGACTCTAATGACACGTATTGAATATTTCTGTTAGACAAACAGACTTTCTTTGCTCCAGTAGTGAGGTCACCCATTTGAAGTGACTGAATTATTACTTTAAGCTGATACTACACTGTAGAAAACTCTTTGTGCTATTTCCAGTTCCATTCACCGTGCTGGTGGAGCTCGGTAAGATCTCCATATCTGGGCAGGAATGGGGTGGGTCTAGGAACTGGTTGCTTTGTTCAGCATTTTCCTTGCAAAACGTAGAGGAAGCCAATGCAGTCTGTCTGCAAGGCTTCTTATCACATATTGTGTTGTGTGGTTTCCCTATGGAAAATGAACGGCTGTGAAGAATGTCCTGTATTGAGCCATTAGAATGTAAAGAATTGGGAATCTGGTTTCCTTCCATAGCTCTGTATTTATTCTTCAGAAGAAAAGCTCATCAGAAAGGAAAAGCTCTTTGTCTGGGGTTATTATCTCCTTTATTTTTGCTTCCTTATTGTACTGGGGTTATTATCTCCTTTATTTGCTATTTACTGTGGGATGTTATGACAGAGCACTTATGCTATTCTAAAGATTATTTTAGTCTGACAGAAAATTGAAAAAGAGAGGAAGAAAGGCAAGAGAGAAAGGGAGTGAGTGCTCCTACCAAGGGAAATTCCTAGTCCATTGACAACACTGCTGTGTTTCTACTATATTCCAGTAGAAATAAGCAAAGAGAGCAAAGCACAGGATGACAGAGTTTTATCTTGTTTAATGGCATTAGCAACGTAATCATCCTACAGAAATCTCCAGCAGTGATAGATACACAGTGATGCTGAGAAGAAATTTTGACCATACATGACACACTTCACTCTTTTACGTGTTGTAGTTTCTAATGATGTTCCTGTCAGACTTCAGTGATCTCCAGTACCTGCTGCTTTTACTGGGGTTAGGAGATTATATCTCAACATTGCAGTCTTTTCTAATATTCTAGGAATTTTCAGTAATTTTTCGTGAGTAAGGAATTGCTGTAGAGTCTGAATGTTAGAACAAAAACTTCCATGTAAATAGATTCTATTCTGTAAATAAAACATTAAAAAAAATTTGTAAAATCACGAAATGCAGCTCAGAAAAGAGGACATTTTCATTCTTTGATAATGTAGCGCTGTACATGTAGGTCACAAAGGAATAAAGGGAAAAACACTGAAATAATCAATCTTTCAGTTAAATGATGTTATGATTCTGTAACTGAAATGAACATTTTAACTTGTTTTACGTGCTGTGAATTCTTCTGCAAATCCTTAATTCTTTACCTCAGGAAAACAAAATTGTTTGACAAGAGCATGGCTGACATTTATAAAGAACAAATAATATGGTTTCAAAAGACAATCTTCAAGGAAAGCCCATACTACCATTAGTACAACATTAGAATTCTTTCCCACTAGTTCTGTGCTTTGGCAAGATATTTCCTTGGATGCTGGGAACCAGCAACTGCAGATGGACTGGAACAACCCAAGAGGGAACATGTGAAGTGATTTTTTGCATGTCGCTGTAAGTCACTCTTCTGTTTTAAATTAGCAAGATCTAAAACATTGTGGTAGCAGATGTCCATCTCTGAGACCAAACATTTCAGAACAGAAATCGCTCTGTGTGTCTCCTGCTCTGCATACATAGTATTAATAGTACACAAGCATATCTAAGAAAAGTTTACATCTATGTTGAAGTACTGAATTTTATTTGAATTTTATTTACACAAAAGTTAATAGTATTAAGAGTATTAATAACATTAAATGTGTTAAAAAACTTGTTGTGCCTGACTAAGGGCCTATGATATACATGACAGTCAAAAGAATCATTCCTTACCTTTTTTGTTTTGCTACCCATATTCATTACTATAGAGGAATATGACTTATCCTTTGGCCAAAATGTTCCCATTTTTTGCATGAAAACCTGGGTACACAAAATGTGGGCCATGATAACAGGATCAGGGGAAGTGAATGCTGGAACATATTTTGTGTAGGATCAAATAAAAATACTTTGAATTTCCAAAAACAGTTTATATTCCTCTCAGGTAGGGTGAGTTTAGTACCTGGTATTGGTATTTAATAGTGATTGAAAGTGGTAAGGGATTATCACAAGGTGAAGCTTCTCATTTGACAATTAGAAATTAATCAGAAGCATTAATCAGACCAATGATCTTAATTTTCTCAATCTATTCTAGAAATTTAGAATAGATCTTACATTTTCTGAAGATGAAGAAGGAATCTGGAAAATGTAACACAGAAGCATACACATATTCCTTTTTCCCCCTTCCAAATAAATATTTAAAAACCAACAGGTTTTTTATTTACTTTGAACAATACCAAAATGCAGCGTGCTTGAGAAGAATGACGGTCTTAATTCTGAGACTTGGAAGAGTTAGCTTCAGACAGTGACCAGAAAAACACATGTAGACTTACAATTCTTTATTTTATTTGTGCTTGTGGCAGTGTTTATCTGTGGGAACTGCCTGAGAGGAGTAAGCTATTTTTGAGGACTCCCCATAGCTAATGTTAGTTTGCTGTTTCCATTTCAACCCAGGTGTTTAGCTGGTGTGTGGAATCCTGAGGACTACTGGGAGCAAGAGAAACTTGAGTAAGTTCTATGCTTTGAGACTTTTTTTTTAAAATTAGAACAGGATGTTCAAGTTTCTGTCTTTGAATACAGAAGAAACAGGAGGAAATTGGAAAGTTTCTTTTGTGAAGTAGCATTCATTTGTAGGGATTTTGTGGTATTTTTCCTTTCTCTGAATATATGTTTGTTCTTCTTTTGATGTCTTGTCCACCTTTTTATCTCTTCTAGTACTAGAAGCATTGCACTGGAGGCTGAGTTTAATGGCATTAGCAACATAATCATCCTACAGAAATCTCCAGCACTGATAAATACACAGTGATGCTGAGAAGATGAGTGCCTCCCTCTCTTTCCCAGTCCTCTCCGGTTGCTCCTGAGTGTCTTTGAGTCATCCTAGTAGGAATCTGGCAATATCATGCATCCCATTGCTTCTTCTGTGCATCCCATGCACCCTCCACCCATGTGATGATCCCTTCAGAGCCCACATTTTTCATCCTGGCAGACAGCCTACTCTCCCACTAAGTTGGCTCTGGGGATGGCCCATCAATGTCTTCTAAGGAGATATGTAAACCTGCTTCTTTTGCTGTTCATATGAAATTCTTCCCCTGCATTTTCCTCCTTCTGTTTGCACATCATTTAATGGTTTGGCCCCCTTTTCCATGATTTTATGTTCTATCATCCTTATGCTACCTTCTATTTCATCCCTTGCCTATTTTTCTTATTTCTTCTCCACCCTCTTCTGGGAAGAGCTGCTTCATAGTTCTCATTTTCAGTTTTCCCATAGTACTGCCAATCCCTTCCTTGGGGATATCTTTGCTTTGGTAGCTTTATTCCTTCCTTTCTTGTGTCCTTACATTTTTCCAGAAGCAATCCATCTAAGCCAGGGTATTCTTTTGCTCCTCTTCTCTACAAAGTACCTCTCAGTCTTGAGTTACCTACCTATTTTCTGCTGCTTGACAATGATAAATTTCTTGTGAATTCTATTATTCTCTCCAGTTGCATTTAAGTCTTGGGTCTTATAATTTGTTGCCTTGGTTAGGCCAAATTGTTCACAATAATGGTTTGTGCCAGATACCCCTCTGCAGACACAATGGATATCTCTCTCCTTTTTGTCATGCCAAGCCTTGGGTCATCTCCAGCTGTCTTTTTCTGTGTTTTATGACTGCCAACTTCTTGCTTTTTGCTGACCTTAAAAAAGAAAAGCAGTATCTCCCAATATTTCTTTAATGGTCTTCACTTTACTAGCATGGTGGCTTGACTATGGTTGGATGCCAGGTATGCAGCAAAGCTGCTCTATCACTGCTCTCTGCATCTGGGCAGGGGAGAGAAAATGTAGGAAAAGGCTTATGAGTTGAGATAAGAGCAGGAAGAGATCATTCACTAATCACCATCATGGGTAGAAGAGACTCGACTTGGGGAAATTACTTGAATTTATTACCATCCAAAATCAGAGCAGGATGATGAGAACACCTTCCCTCACTCCTCCCTCCTTCCTGTGCTCTACCTCCAAGTGCAGGGGGAGAGGAATGGGGGTTACAGTCAGTTCATGACAGTTTGTTTCTGCTGCTGCTCAGGAGAGGAGTCCTTCCCTTACTCCAGTGTGGGGTCTCTCCCACGGGAGACAGTCCTCCATGAATTTCTCCAACGAGTCTATCCCACGGGCAACAGTTCTCCACAAACTGCTGTGCCGTGGGTCACTTTTCCATGGGGTACAGTCCTTCAGGAGTAGGCTGCTCCAGCATGGGTTCCCTCCCACAGGACACAGCTCCCCATGAACTTCTCTGGCTTGAGTCCTTCCCAGGGACTACCCTTCTTCATGAACTGCTCTGACATGGATCTTTTCTGAGGGGTGCAGTCCTTTGGGAACAGGCTGATCCAGCGTGGGTCCCTCATAGTGTCACAAGTCCTACCAGAAAACCTGCTCCAGCATGGGTTTCTTACTGAATGGGTCTGTGGGTCCCTACGAGGAGCCTGCTCCAGCACAGGCTTCCAATGGGTTCACAGCCCTTCCCTGGGCATCCACCTGCTCCAGAATGGGCTCCTCCATGGGCTGCCGGGGGACAGCTGTTCCACCATGGTCTGCACCATGGGCTGCAGGGAAATTTCTGCTCTGGAACCTGGAGCACCTCCTGCCCCTCCTTCTTAACTGGCCTTGGGATCTGCAGGGCTGTTCCGCTCGCATATTCTCATTCTATTCTTCTCTTCTATGCTATTAATTTTTTTCTCTCTTAAATCCCAGAGGCATTACTACCGTCACTGATGGGCTCAGCCTTGGACAGCACTGGATCCATCTTGGAGCCGGCTGGCATTGACTTTGTTGAATGTGGAGGAAGCTTCTGGCATCTTCTCACAGAAGCCACCCCTCTAATCCCACCACTATCAAAACCTGGTAATGCAAACCCAATAAAACTAGTCACTTTTCATAAAATGAATGACATAATTATGAAAGTTATGCTTCTTTACTCCTGCATAACGAAAGTGGCTGAATTCCTGCTTTAAATGTGACATTTGATGATGTTAACTGTGGAAACTCAAGCTGTACAATGAGTTGTCACCTTTTGCAAAATTAAAAGCAAATATATGGGATCATATGTAAAATTCAACTGTTAGCATCTGATTGAAGACTATATTGTAGGGCAACAAAAAAAGAAGGATGGATTCAGAAAGATCCACAGGTAGGTAGTACTGATTAATACAACTCCGTTGCTGGGGAAATGGTCTTCTACTCAGGACATTGCCATTAGAATCAGAAAGACTTTTTGAGAAACAGTAGTTTTGGTCATCAACAATATCTGGATGTTGTCAAACACAAACACCTGCATCCATTAAAACATCAAGACTTAGAAGAGAATGAACTGGATAGTCGACAATTTTCAAGAAGTTCCAACTTCTGCCATTTAAGCACCAAATAAATTTTAGATTTTTGGGCAGGCACATCCATGTTCAACATCCAACAGCCAGTCATAGTTCCCAGTGACAGGTCCTCACTGAATCTGAATGACAGAGGTTGTACACAGGCTAGGCAGAAACTGGTGTTCTAGAAATAATGCTTTTAGCAAAAGTCTATATATTTATGTCTGGTTTGATGAAAACCAATGGCACAGATTTTCACATAATCCCTGTGATTTGAAAATAACTTCAAAATGGTAATTCCAAGTGTCAGTCCTCATAATGTTGTTTCTGACTTTTAAACCAGATAATCCAAAATAATCACTCTTAGAAGGCAACTGAAGTAGCTCTTTTTTTCCCTATAAATATTACAGCTCACCTGCATGATTCCTTTCAAATGACCAGTTCTACAAATTATTAATAACAGGAGCATTTCCAACAGACTAATTATTAAACTGCATTCTGCCTACCAATGAACACAGATTTTTATACTTCTTTTATTGAACACTCTGCTGTGTATTGCTTCAAAAATTCTCTTGTTTCAATTTATTGCAGTGACACATGTGGCCCTCTTTGAAGGAATTAACAATTTTATGATTGAATGTGAAAATTCTTATCATCCTCTGTCTTGCCTCACTTTTTCTCTTTGTCTTATTGAGCAGTCTGCTTCTGCTGCTGCTGGGAGTTCTCTTGTAGCAACCTTGTGTTTGACTTTTCCTATGGCGTGGGTTACTCAAGACAATTAGAACTGTGCTTTGGAGGACAGTACTATGTGTGGCCATTTAAGCTGTAAATTAATTCTGGTTCTTGAATCATAATTAAACATCTTACAAAGATTCCTGCACTGAGAGAGGGGTATGTATTTGCTCGTGTGTAAGCAGTATGATAAAGCCTCCAAGCCACTGATGGTGCTCAGGGGAAGGAGACGCAACGTTGCAGGTTAAGGTGTTGACCTTGGTGACAAGCCATAATTTTCAGATCACGTTTCAACAAATCATGTGCTTCCTCCTTCCTTCACTTTTTTAGCATTTCCATCTCCTTTGCCCGGGGAAGAAACTCAGACATTTTCTGTATTGCTACACAAGGACATTCACATTCATTTTCTTCTCTTCCATGAGCTTTTTTCCTTGGAATACAATTTTGAGCAGAGTTTAGAGGAGAGAGGGGTACTGTGGAACAAGGTGCTAATTGGCATGAGCACTGATGACAGGAGTAGGTCTCTCAGTGAGGTTTCTGGTTTTTCAGTCACAGAGTAATACGGAAATTCTCTTGGATTCATAAATGCTACAGATGGAAAAGTCATATTCGGTCATCTGGTTCATCCATCTGAGAGCACAGGGTTATTCAGAAGGACATATGTTTCTAATATTTTGTCCAACCTATTTTTGTAGTCTGGGTGATGAGTCATGGGGCTTACACCGTCCCCAAAGGAACAATATTCTTCAGCTAATCAAATTTTAATGCTGGGAAGATTTTTTCCTGCTATAGGTTTTCAATTTGTTAATTTTATTTTGTTACATTTGCTTATCTCTCCTAAACATTCTTCCCAGTTTTTGTTTCTAAGTTCTTCATCTGTATCTTTGCTCCTATCAGATCATGGTATTTTAAACAAGGCAAGTTGTTGAAGCCTGTCTTTATTTTTGCCTGGCACATTGCCATATAAAACCCTGTGTTCATTAGTGTTTCATTTAATCTTCAGACTTAAACATTTCAGAAACTTCAGCTATATCAGAGAACTGTATGAGGCAAAAATACTCATACTCCCTTCCATGTTAATATAAGCAATATGGTCATTCAGTTGAAGCTTTGCATGCCTATGTTTTGAAGGAAGGCTGGGAAATTTGGCAGGAAGGGTGGGTGCTTACAAACAAAGTGTGTCTCTTGACATCACTGAAAAGTATATTTTAGACAAATGATAAATCCAAAAAAAGAAGTCATCTCTCAGGGGTGCAGTGGGAACTTCTCAGAGTTTGGCTGTTGCCTTCTGAGCATGGAAGACCTTCTGTCCAGCTGTGGCTGATGTGGGATGGGCAGAGTCTGACTGTGCAGAAACCCCTCCAAAAGGCAGTCCCCCACCCTGCTTAAGGACCTAGGTAACGCTGCCTGATCCTGGCACAAAACAGACACCAGGAAGGCAGGAGAGCAGGAAGAGGAATAATAAAAGAGAAAGAAAGGGAGGAAGAGAGATCTGAGCTCAGAAGGAAAGAAGATGAGACCAGCCAGGGGAAACATTATAGACTAGGCATAGGAAGGAATACAAAACTCCATGTTATATGGTCCCCTCCAGAACCAGGCATATGATAATCACTAGGAAGGCCTGCTGTACCCTATGGAGATGAGCATCTTTTTTGTGGTCCTAGTTTTATGAACCTAGTTTTTAGTTCCGGGCTCTTTTTTTGCCTGAATTGACCCCTAAGTAGCTCCATTCCCATCTCTCACCTCCTGTTCCTTGTTTTCCTGAACAGATTTCTATCCCTGTTTTCCCGAACACCTTTCTATCCCTGTTTTCCCCATTTCCTGTCTCCCCATCTGCGTGTCTTAGCTGTACATTTGTTACCTGTCCCTCAGCTTACACTCCTCTTCCTTTTCACAGCAACCAATTGTATATGTTAACAATTTCAGGATTGTATTCTTCTGTTAGGTACTGTGAAGTACAGTGAAATATCCAGAATGACTGATTTGTGTGTAGTGATAGGGTTCATGTCTATTGTCATTCAGCAACTGTGAACATGCCATGAAGAATGTCTCTAACATTTTCTAATTTCAATGGCCATTTCAGTATTATATTTAATAGCAGTTCTGGGCTTTGATAAAATCAGGATTTTATCAAAATATATGAACAAATAGTTCTCTTGACATAGGTGAGAAGAAGCCAAACTGAACATTGCTGTTATGCTTTGAAGGAGAATACAATTTGCTATATTAGTGCCCTTTTTGTAAAGAAGGTCAGCTAGCTGATGTTCTGCCTCCAGGGTAGGCTAAAACCTGCCAGATATTAAGGGTGAAGTTGTGAATTACAATATTTGAATAACTTTCACTGCCTTGAACATTACTAGGCCAGTCATAAAGCAACAGGAAGTTGCATTTCCCAGGTTCCCTGCTGCCATTATCAAAGCTGCTTTTTAAGAGCATGGCTTAAGATCTGAGATCATTGGAAATTCATCTACTGTGTCATAGAGAAACTTCTTATTGTTGAATTAGGGATGTTTATGCTACTGCAGTAGCAATGGCATGTAGGGAAATATGCTTGGTGGTTTTGGAGCTCTTAATGGTTTATCAACTAATTCCTAATGTATGGAATTATGCTAGTCTGTTTGATTTCTGAGCAATACTTGTATTCTGTGATTCCTTTGCAAGCAGTCATTTCAAGGAACAAATATTGCTAACACCACCACTGAAAGAAAAGATAAACCAGTTGCTACCAAATCCAGGCTGTTATATCTCCTTTGGTATGAGTTACTTTTGTTTTCTGAATATAATCCTGGATTTGGGGTCTTGTTAATGAATGAATAGAATACCTCTACTTTGCAGAAATTATCATATTTAACCAGCTGTGTTTCAGAATCTAATGTGCCAGGATTTATTTTGACCTATCAATAAGCTTGTTGTGATATATCAAATACAAAGTGTACATTTCAAAAAATGCTGTGCATAGTAATCTGGTGTTAAAGAGCAACTGAAATCCTTTAAAATATCAGAGATCACTCTGTTCAAGATCTACCCATTAGTAAAAGAACATTAAGAAAAATTGTTGTTAACAAAGTGATAGCTTCTTTTCACTGTCTGTTTGAAAATGTTTTACATTCAACTCTCAAAACCACATTTGCCAAAAAACTGACTATACTGTCAACTATCTTTGCTAAATTCTTTTGCTATTGTGATAGATTATGTAGCTAGCATCATATCAACAATGAAGTAAATGAATTAAAAAATAGGATTAATTAATTGTTTGATTTTTATGAGAACTAAATAAATTTGTTCTTGCTGAAATTAGAGGCGGATAAACTCCTTTCATCTCTATTTACCCTTGTAAGAAAGTACTGGAGTTGATTTTCACATGCAGCCCAACATACATTGTACTCTTTCATTTACTGAAGCAAGTCAATTGTGTGCATAAGAGAGACTTCTACTCATAGCTAGAATTTAGACTGGCAATTCTTTATTTTTCATGCAGCCCAGCAATCTCTGTAGCATGGGAGTGCCAGCCTTTCTTGTTTTGAGTCAGTACTGTGGGAAGGGTGTTGAAAGCTGTGTCCTGAGGAAAGAACTGGGCACAGTGCATGAGTGAATTACTCATTCCTATGTGCACAAAGATTCCCTTGAAAGACTACAGTGTCTTGAAGCAACCTGCTCTTGGTGCTCCTCCTATGCACTTCAACTTACACAGAGTAACAACATGAAAGCCACCATCTAATCCTAATTACACAGGCTGAGTCACTGCAACTGCACAATCCTATCCACAGCTTTCTTGTTTTCCCTTCCTGTTCTCCCTGCTTGTGTCTTGCTTGAAGTGTATAACAAGTATGTCTAGACAAAGTCTGCTTGCTGCTCTGCATTATTTCATTATCTAGTGCAGTCTTTGTTTGGGATGCTACTGGTAAACTAAAGAGAGAACAATTAATTATAGAGGAAGGAGTTTTCATGTAAAAAATCTGGCCAAAGAATATGCCACTGCCAACGTAACTGCCTTAGACTTCATGGTGTGTGGTCTGGGATAGGACCAGGTCAAATGATTAACAGCCCCACTGGAAAGAATGTTAGCATTGGCTAAAAAACTGGTAAGGGATTAATAGACACCTGCATAGTTCTCTGGTGATTTGTATAAGCCTTTATATTTTCTATTTCCTTTACTCTGAAACATTTAGACTGTCCAGAATAAACTTCTTATCACTACATCTTTGTTCTTGTACAGGAAGGAGATATCAACAGGAAAAGCTTTTGTTTAATCTAAGCGTTAAGCAGGAATTACAACACACCTTTTCAGCTCTGGTGATCTCTCATTCCCATGAAAGGATAACAGAACCTTGAGCTGGCTGCATTGAAAATGACTAAGTCTCCAAATCTGGATTTCCAGAGTGCAGTTTGAGAGAGGACAATCTTTAGATATCACCTGTCAGAGGGGATAAGAAAGCCAGTCTAAAAGCCAAAACTGGAGAAAGTAGAAGATCCTGAAAGGCCATAAAGAGACATTCACAGGAGAGGCGAGAAACGTTAGACAAGGAACAGATCAGACTCGGGAAGCTTGAAAGCTGTTAGACCTAAGATTTGCGACCAGAAAAGCTACTTGATGGATATTCTTGGTGGGAAGGACAGATGGAACAGCAAGAAGACTATTTGATTCATTTATTCATCTGAACTTGTAATGAATCTTTATTGATGATTCCTCAGTCCAAGAATCCTGCAAAACATAAGATGACTGCAGTGCAGCAAGACAAAAATTTAGGTAATCAAGTTCAAAACTGAACTTCTATAAATCCTGCTCTGTTGGTCTCTCTGTTGTTGCTGTTGTCCCTCTCATAACTGTTTGCCTCTTTACAGGTACACAGGAACCTCAAATTTGTCATGGCAGAGGAACTTGGTGTTCCAAGTCATGGTGTTCCAGCTCATGCCCACTCATACATACAACTAGTTTGGATTTTTGAATGAATGAGTGTGTCTAAGCCTCCTGAGATCCTGGTCCAGAGATACTTGAGAACGCACTTCTGCACAGACCAGTACCTAAAGGTTTTTACCATAGACAGTAACATACATGAGAGCTGCAGTTTCTAACAAGAGTTGCCCAGAAATTCAACCTGAACAGAGACAGAAATGGACGCTTCTTGACTGAGATACTGCACCTACTGATGACAAATGGTTTGGATATGCCTAAATTTTGGAGAGACTGCATGATTTAAGAATATTAAGAACATTAATTTTGATCCTGATATCTCTAACAACAAAGGAAGAGTGGATTGTGAAGGCATTTGGTGTAATGAGTACCGTGCCTCTGGACCCAGGAAGAGCTGCCTCCTAGCAGAATCTTAGGCTGTTTTGTTAAAAGTGCACAGTGCTAATCAACTTCTTTTGGTGATCTCAAGAAAAGTAGCATTCAACGGATTGGTTAAATTTGCAATCAAGATGTGGATAAACTAAACCACCTAGTAACTGACTAATACGCAAACAAGTAGTATTTTTGAAGTCTTTGTTACCTCAGGTTTCCTGCCATATTCTCCAGCTGCTACTTAAAAATTTTTGCTTGTGTTATTACCAAATTGCATATTTTAAAGAATCATCATGCAAAAGCTGGCTGATTAAAAGCAAGTTACTCATCAAACCCATTACAACTTCCATGAGTATCTATCTCATAGCTGCCGGAAGAGTTATTTTGCTATAGTGGCATTTTCATTAAATCTTCGATTTTAGCTTATTTATCAAGCTTCATTTCTTCAAGGATTAGTTGTCTTATAAACACATCCAGCATTCTTTTGATTTTGCCAACTAATTTTCTTGAGGGAGGAAATCTGGCCTGAAAACAGGGTTAAAGACAATCAAATTGTCCCTTTAAAACTCAGACTTAATTTCTGAGCTTTTGCTGCATAGAGTTGAGCTCTTACTGATCAAAAAACTCCCTCTTTTGTACCGAATTTGCCAGAGCAATTAATTATCTCTAACACATTGCTATTTGACTTTTTTTTGTTATTTCTTTTCCACCTATCTATGATTATGAAAACCTTTCATGTTTCTGGAAGAAAGAATATTGCAGTGTTGTTTTGTGAAGTAAACATTCAGAGCTTCCATGCTTATAATATGGGATGAAATACAGCTCACAGATCTCTGTGCCACCCCTCATATATGAGTTATGGAAGATTCAATCCAGTTTGGGAGCTTCAGAAGGCTTTTGAAAGCCCAGATACAATTGACACTTCCTTTTCCATGAGGATTCACTATCAGTGAAGTGTGTGAACAGAAAATTATCTTGCTACAGCTCGAGAATAACTTCTTCTTAGTATCAATAACATTTATAGCATCTAGAAAATTAAACTCATATCGACTCATATTGTCAGCCTTGTGTTTTGAACAAAAATGCAACATTAGTTCCAGAGAAAGATGGCATAGTGCTGTCAATATGCTATTGAGCATTGAGATATGTAGTGTGTTCATTATCAATGTTGTCAAGATTGGAGACTGTATAATTGATCACAATAAATTAAAATAATACTCACCATTTAGCTGGTTATAAAAATCTTTGAGCAACACTTAAGAGGCTTATCTGCAAACAAGTCTAATCTGTATTTTAGTACAGCAGTGGGACAGGCTGTTTGAAGTGAGCTAGGGTTACAACTTCAATAACATTGTTCCACCTTCCTTTTTAACTTTTCCAAAAAAATAAATTTTTCAGTAAACATAACCCCGTTTTAAGAATCCATGAGGAACTATTTTCAGCTGGAAAGTAGCATTGTGTACGTCTGATACAATCAGCCAACTGTAATCCAAAACATCTATCTTCCCAGAAACAGGCCTAGACACAACAAACATCCTGATAACAACAGAAGAATTATTTTCATTCCCAAATACTTTCCTTTACAGATTTTAAGGAAAATCAGTCATCATCTAATATTTCTGTGGGAATTAGAAACCCATTGTCATGCAGGGAATCCATCATTCTCTTAAAACAACACTGCATACAAGTGCTGCAGTTTTGCAAGCACTTCAGCAAGAAGCTAAAAAAAGTGGTTTTCCGCTACCACAGAGCTGCTTGCAGTTTGGATCCCTGACAGCCACGGTTCAAGGAAGACAAAGACACAGCTCTTTCATATGATTTTTTTATTTTTATAGGAAAAAAAAAAGAAGAAGAAGAAAGAAAGTGTTTGATTCTTTGTATGCTGGGTCTCCCTTATAATGGCAAACCTGTTCATCAGTCCTTTTCCAGTTCCAACAAAGTGGCAGCACTAGAATAGCATAGGTTTTTGCACTCAAGAGTGGGCAACAACAAATAACCATGCAAAACTGTTGTTTCCTTTCAACTCTGAAGGAGAAATTCTCAGTCACTCAGTCTTTTCTGTCACAGAGATCATTGTCACTACAGATACTACTGGGAGAGTAATACAATAATATGCAGATCTAGAAAGGGTAGAGTATACTCTGTCCATTCAGCTCAGTCCAAACAAAGGCAGTGTTGTCAGATAGATCAAAAGTTCTTCTGAATTTCTGGCATCAATAATTTGTCATTATATTAGTCATATGTACCCTCTGATTACTTTACAAAAGGAATATTGAATGAAAGCAATGCCCACCTTCTATTCATTCACTGGCAGACTTGTTATCACAAGATGTATTTATCGTGACTAGGGCACTGGTTATGGCTTCTCATTGACCATGGCTGTCATCCCAGATCATGATGAATTGGAATTATATTCCAATGCACATAAAGCAACAAATGCAAAACTATTGGAAGAAATGAGACAGCTGGCCATTATTTCTAGTAATTATGTTACAGGCTTTGATAAAGATCTATCAAGTATGAAATGCAATAGCCAGTTTTCTTTGCAGCAAAAATCACTATGATTAATTTACACTGCCTGGTATTTTATTTTCTGTTGGCTATTTTTTATTTTCTGCCTTTTGAAAAAAATTGTTGTGTAGCACAGTGTTTCCAGTTGTTTCATGAGATTAGCATTTGGAAATAGACCTAGACAGAGATGTTTTTCAACTGCAGTGTGCTTAATCAATAAAATAGGGGTAGGCTTAAAAGAAATGAAGTCAGAACTTCCACAGCAGCTGAACATGTACTAGATTACCCATTTCTGAAACAAAAATGGCTCAGGTTTTCTCATTCAAATAAATGTAAAACTATTTATTTAACTTTTCCTTGTAATGACTTTTCATGTTCAAAACCAGAATGCAGACAAGCGTAGAGAATATTGATAAGCATAGAATGAAACAGTGAAGCTGGTCCTTAATCATCTTGCGAAAAACAGGAGACTGAGATGGAAACTCTCATGGTCATCTACATTTTTAATACTTTAGAGATATCACTGTCAATCTGTTCTTACGTAAAGCAAAAAAACCCCAAACCAACAAAGCATTGCCAGTCATTAAAATTAATTAAAACCATTCAGATCAGGTCTGCCACAGCATGCAACTACTTCAGTTAGACTTGGTTAGACAGAAATTGGAAGAATTGTCTAGTCTTTTCTGCAAAAACTTCTAAGTCTTCTTGCTGTTGTTTTCCTTCTTATTTTTGTTGTTGTTGTTGGATTTTTTGTATGCATGTGCACACAGTCAACCTATGTCTGTATAAAATTTAATAATTACTGCCCAAAAAGGTAACAAGGAATCCTAATTCAAAGTCAGGGCTTCTTTTCTTCACTGAAACAAAATTACCAAGCATCAGAATGATTCAATCATATCTCGGTTTGCTCTTTCTTGCTGTTGAAATCAGAGCATGCAACTCATGAAAAAATTTTAAACAATAAAGTTCCAGCATCAGGAAAAAGTGGATGCTTTTCTTTAGTTTGATGTTTCCAAATGGGTCCCCAAATGCAGATAGCTTGCTGCTCAGAAGAAAATGATACCCAATGTCCCACAACAGCAAAATAAACAAAATTCTTCTGTCTGAAGACTGTATCCTGAATCTCTTCCATTCACAACTTCCTTATCATCTTTTACAGTGGCACTGGGACCATTTTATCTGGAATGCATTTTGTCTATGACATAGAAGTGGTTCTGGATTTAAATGTAGCAGATGAATCCACAGGATGCCATGTCTGCTGGTATGCTTAGTTTACACGGGAAGTGCTCTTTCAGAGCCAGGTACAGGCATGTGAAGAAAAGTAGATGATTTGCATGGAAAAGCTGAATGCTCAGGGCCTTGTATTGTCTGTGCCAGGGTTCTGGATGTGCAGCGTTGATGCTTATCCCCTGTGGTGACCATCAGCCCCTCTTCTGCAAGCCAAGGCCTCCAAACAGTGCCTGGCTCTACCTACCCCCAGTCTGTGTCTTGGACAGAGCTCCACTCTGCTCCACACCGATTTAGCAAAATTCAGTTTTACTTACCCTGCTGAGAAGTCTTATTTGCCTTAATTTAACCTAGAATTTATGTACAAGAGCACAGGAGATCTAGGAGGATCTATCAGCTTTCTCCTAACTAAGCTGAGTTAGAATGAAGTACTGTGAAACTACTTACCTTTAGCTGTTTTGAGGTGGTGTCACTTTCACCTGCAGAAAACCTTGGGATCTCTAAACTACAGAAAAAAAAAAAAAAAAAGGTAGAAGTGTCTTTAGCTATTAAGTAATAGCTCTCAAATTACTTTGTAAGTAAAATAAAGTGAGAATGAAAAACATTGTTGGGAGTGGTAGTACTCCAAAGAGAGAATGTTTCTTCCTGCTGTCTCTTGTGATTTTAAACATTAGTCTTAAATCATATTTTCCTTATGGAGCCAGTTGTTGAGGTCAATGTAACTTTTTTTTATAAGGCACTTTTTAAGGAAGTAGGTATAGAAGATACATGAATGAAGTATATGCATGAGGTTTAGGAATTGTCAGTTAATACCATTATAGCCTGAAAAAAATCTCTTTGTAGAATAGGATTTTGTTTACTCAGGGAACCCAAGTCTTCGGTGTGTAAGTCAAAACTGAGATAGAGCATTTGTCTTTTTCTGTTTCAAAATGAAATCACTGGTATCTGTATTTAGGAAACCACCTACTAAGTGACAACTAGAGAGAATAATGGAAAACACTTTGAGTTCTTTTCACCAAAGTAAGCTTCAAAGGTGGCTTATCTTTCCAGACTTCCTGTGCATATTTCATTCACACAGGAAGTGCAGTCACATGTCAAAACAGTTTTACCACTGAAACAGAGAGAAATCTTATTTCAGTTTATATTTCCTTATTACTTCCATGAGATATTTAGTGAGTGCTTCTGGGGCACAGTCATTCTGGGGGTATTCCCAGCTGATGTCAGTGTAATGACACCTTAAGTGCCACTATTTTTCTAATTAAGGATATTGCTTTCTTTAACAGCAAAAACCACACAAATTTGTTTGTCATGGACTATGCAACGTTAGTATTTTGCCTTGTAATCAAAGCATCACAGTGAGTGTGAGCTGCATTATTGTGCTCTTTTTTATTTTAAGAGAAGTGAGCAAGTTGCTGTAGTCATAAGTAGAGACTGAAAAGTAATTACAGTATGTCTTACTACAGTGATATCAAAGACCACTAAAAATCCCCTAGCCTCTAAAGGAAACCCTTTAGTGCAGTGTTTGTAGACGGGTGGGCTCTATATTTGTGCTGTCTGTTGGTTTTCAGGAAGATGTCCATTTTTTCCCCCCCATTGTACAGCCTGAACAACATAAAACACAGTGTAAAAGTACGGAGACATGCTTCCTTTTCTCATTAGGAGGTACTTAAAAATGAAAAGAATATTCTATTCTCTTATTGAACCAGATGTTGCTATAACTCTTTATGGCTTCATGAACAATCATTCAGGATTTTGCTAAAAAGGCTCTAATTATTCCATCCGCCTTTACACTTATATAACCTTCACTTGTAATTAAAATCTATTTCTATCCTAATTGTGAACTTGATTTTCTTTACTGGTGATATCAGTGCAAATGGCATTTTATGCACTCATAGCCACATGATGTTACAACTATACATACATACATGACTAAGCACTCATAACCACAAATCAGAAGAAGTTTGGTATGATATTTTTCATCTTATAACTTCAAGACAACCTTGTGAAAACCTCTCTCTGAATCCATATCCTATATTCTGATAGCACGTTTCCAATTGCTGGCTTCCAAATTTCACTGAACACCATATTAATGTGACTTTGGTGTAAATTCAGCAAAAAGTAATTTGTGGTGAGAAGAAAAGTATACCTTGTATATTGAGATGTATTTTCTGTGTGCTTTCAAAAACATAGAGTATAATTTTGAAAAAAAACTGTCCAGAATGCAGTTAACCACTCCCACCCAAAAATTTAATTTTTTCAGTTCATTCGTCACTTGACAAGATTACATTTAGGATAGCTGACACCTGAACAGAGAATGTCACTTAAACAGTCCCAGAGTTGAATAAAATGGTCTTTAATGTCCTTAAGTACCTTGATGGACTGAGTCAAGTATCTCATGAGAATTATAGTAACTCATGTGATGTAGAGCTGGGACAAGAGGTATTTTTAATGAACACAGGACTGTCAGACTTTCCTGCTGTCACGCAGAACTGCACAGCCCTGGATGATTCTTCGACTTGTCCTTTGGTCCATGGCAAAGTTTGACACATGTTTGCTCTTTTTACATTTGCAATGATTATTCCTGAAGAGACAGTTGGTGCAAGAACATAATTTTCCAAAATTCTCATGATTATTTTATAGTAACTGCAGTTGTTCAGTTAGTCTGTATGACAGCACAGGCATTATTTAGAATGACAAAAGGATCAAAAAGCAGCAGACTTTCCCATGGGCACAGTGGGAAAGGAAACCTTTTATATTTTTTCCTTACCAGCTATATAATGTTACCATTTATTGAGCTTCCTTCAAGATTTCTCCATCATCCCTGCAGAATTTAAATGGTTGTGCCACCCTGCTTTTGGTCACATTGGCACTCAGCAGGCAAAGACGCTGATGTTATAGAGGAGCACTGGCCTTCAGTTTGCCAAACACAAGCCCAGCAGCCAGCCTGCCACTTCTAAGGGTGCCGTTACACTTTTGCCAGGTGGACTTTTTTTTACTGGTAAAATTTCAGGTGTTATTAGAGGGTAAATAGGGTCTTCTAAAATGTAGGGGAGGGCATGTATCAAAATGGGAACTGTGTTAGGTGAAGTTAAGTAAGAGCTCTGCCTCTCTAAAGAGAGAAATGGAAAATCTCTGCCCCATCCTGATACTTGTATACATATGAATCTGGCTTTGTATTCAAGAGAGATCTGCAGGACTTTGAACTTGTGTCCCCTATGGTTCCTGTGTTTCTTGTGACAAGAAGAATACGGGCATGTTCACTGATGCACCTGATGGTGCACAGCAGCTGGAAAAGGTCATTCTCTGGAGGCAATTTTTGTCTCAACCATGTTACTAGTGCTCACCACCGTTGAGTAAACCTCAAAACTGACTGCTTGGTAGACCTCTATCATTGTTAGCACTAGCAGTTGATTTTAAAACACCGAAGTTATGAACTGTGGGCATGTACTTATTTGAGTTGCTTAGTTTTGGAAAACAGTAACAAACTGTGCCTGAAGGAATTACTTCCCTTGTTTGCTCATCTTAGCACTTAAGGGCCAGGGAGAGCTTTTAATACGTGTGTGTTTCATCTATTGTTCATAGAGTCAGATCGTAGAGAGTATGATCTTCTCCACACTCTGCCTCCAAAGAATTAATTGTATTGGTTATATTAATGCATGTCCCTTTGAAACGAGGATGTGGTTGTTCTGTGTCACTGGGGACCAGCCTTACCAGCCATTTTACAACACTCCTTGTCCTGTGGACAGCCACTGTGCCTCAGTGGGCAGCAGCTGGGCAGTTCATGTGTGGCAGTCCAGGTCATGTCCTCTGCACTACAGTCATGCATTCAGACAAAGCTGATAGGTTGCCCTTTTAAAGGAAAGGTTGATTGATGTAAACAATGACTAATGCAACTGGCTCTAGGTTCTGAAGTGAGATGATTTGGTCAGCACCTGTAAAACATGAACTCATCCATGTTTCTTGTGTCACAACTTCAGATGAAAAAAACCATCTTCCTCCAAAATTTTCTTGATATAGAGCATTGAAGGCATCTTGAGATCATTGATGAAGAGGCTGATAATTTCCCACTTGTTTCTAAACAACATCTGTTTGCTCAGGCTGCCAGAACACCCATGAGCCATGTGAAATAGCTCTAACATGATAAAGATATCAGGCTACAACTCCTGCAAGGAGTGACTGAATGTGCCCGGATTATGACTGTTGTATGTGGCTGGATGGCACATAAAGGAGTAATCCTGAAAGTTTGTGAGTCATGGTAGCTGTAGTGTGAGCATCCTTTTCAAGCTATGTTGCTGAAACATTTTCTTCTGTTGCAATGGTGTGTGCTGGTCTGTGCTTTTTGGTCCCTCCTTGCATCAGAGCATGACCTGTGAGTCAGCTCTGGAAGACCTGTTTTTAGAGAAAAATTGAAAGAGATCTAGCAGCAAACTCCTCACAAATGAAAAAGTTTTCATTTCAAGTTGCCCAGTTCTAGGAAGTTCATAGCCAAGGAAAAAGATTTAGAAGATGTATGACATGAACCTCTGCCTTATCCAATATTACAAAGGCTTCCAGAGAAAACAAAAAGCAAACAGCAAGTGCCTATTTCATAAACAAAACAAATGTTTCAAAAGTCCTCCAGCTACCCTAGCACATTACTATATATGCCACCAATAAGCAACCTCTTCAAAAACACAAATGCATTCATAGCTTTGAACTAAACACCAAAATAATGATGCAAAATGCACAGAACTTCCTTTAGTCACTTAGGAATCCTAAAGTAACCCATGAATTGTTTCTAGCTTCTTCTATTTTTTTTTTTTTGAGAGATCTGCATACTTCAAAACTCTGATAAAGTGTGTCTTTGCTTCCTAACAATTCTTTTTTGTTTTTCAGATTGAAGGTGTTTAGAAAAATACTGCAGTATTGAAGAAAAATACTGTTGAGAGTTTATTTACAACATTGCATTGTGAATATGTGAATACTTTTGAGAAGACAGGGGAAAAAAGAAAAAAACAATACCAAAAATAGGAATTACTTTTCTGAGAGATCTTTGTCCTAAGGCTATGCTGTTTCCATACCCAGATGTAAAGGAAACTGGCCAGAACCCAGAAGTACAATTTGAAACTTTTGGAAAACCATGGAAATTTTCAGCTTCTTCTTCAGAAGTTTTCTCTGCTTCTTGAGTAATTAAAACATTTCAGAGGGGGCAAATATACATAGTTAAGAACAGAGTGAAAATCTCAGGGAGGAAAAAACCCTACAATTTTATCACTTTTCCTTCAACACTGTTCTGTAGTCCTTTAATCAAGTTCTTTGTAATATTAGCCAACATTCTGACTTTATTTTCAGACTGGACTTGCAAAAGCTATGAGTCTAAGGCAAAAATGAATATGTAGCAAATGATTTTCAGTTTCCCATTCCTTCAATGTTGCTGTTGGTGGGTAAGTATGCACTTAAGTTCACATTTTCCTCTTTCATGAATCCTTCCTCACAGCCACATTTATGGCAGCAAGTGCTCGCAGTAGGATGTGGATTAGACAGTCTCTTGGGGTGCCTCCTAGCCCCATTTTTCTGGATTTGTATGACTTTAATGGTTCTGCAGCACTTTGCCTCCTGGGACAGTGGCCAGAACTAAGTAAACTTGTTCCTTGTCTTATTTCAGGCAGACAGTAGTGAAGAATAGGGTCCCCCTGTCCCAGCCTACGCTGCAGATGAATCAGCACACCACCCCAGACAGCTTGTGCTGAGTCCCCTGCTACTGAAACAGTCTCGCTTCTGGCAAAACCGAACGTTTTTTTGGCTACAACACAGGATACAGATGATGGCTTGTTGGACAGAATCTTCTTGGAAAATTGTTCCACACAAGTAGGTCAGCAAATCAAACTCCTGAAGTGTGTCCAGAGAAAAAGGAAGCCTCAGCTGTCTTCTGACATGGGAGCAGGCAATCAGGAAGGCCCTTTCAATCCATTAGCTCCTACATCTATGCTTAAGCTTCACACTACTTCAAGTCAAGCAGAACTGCTTGACAGAGGTTTTTATTTAACCTCTTACACTTTTTCTTTCTCGTATAAATGCTATGTATTAAGCCTTAATAACTGTGTTTTCCTGGCAGAGGCATAGGCTACTTCTGCCATCGGAATCACATCCATTTACTTTCCATAGATTCCTCTATTATGAACTCTCTCAGTTGTGTCTTCTTCATCCAGCTCTGTCATAGCCTTCTTCTTGAATTTAGGTCTTATTAGAGGGTGCCAGGAACTGAATGCTATAATTGGGCAGCAGATTACTGGAGAAGTGGAAGTCAAACATGCTTTTTTCATATATTGTCTGCCACTTTGAGTCAGGAAAAACACAGCTTAGAATAACAACAAATTTAACTGATTATCACATTGCAGCTACTTTACCATTTTTTCATGCTTAGATACATTTACTCATGTCAGACATAACACCCTGTGGGTTTTTTTTGTCCAAGCAGCACAAAAAGGCCAAGATGGTTCTATAATGCTGAAAGGGAATGATTGTCATCCCATGCAGTCTGTGGTTAAAAGCTGAAGCTGTCTGTCCTTGTAAAGGGGAAATCAGCTTCATCCACACCAGGCCTCAGGGTTGGGGCTGTGGGTGAGCAGAATGTGGAATGCCTGCTGATGTGACATTTCTAGCCCTCTGTGTTAAAGCACAGGGTTGCTCTGTGGATCGTGTTTTGGTCTACAGAGGGTCTGTAGACTCTCTGCTGGTTTTATCCATGATATTTAAATGGATAAAGGGAGTTCCATGGCTCCTCGCTTGGTTAACTTCTGCTGTGTTCCTGCATGGATTTTATTGGAATGAAGTGTTCACACTGGCTGTCCCATACAGGTGACTTCTGTTTTCCTTCTACAGTACTAAAAAATGTGCTAGGATGTTCAGAAGAACTTAGAAATTTTGTGCAGACAGAGTAGAAACTTCAGTTGATCATAAAATGTACACATTAACTTCCCCATTGCAACCTGCTTCTCATTTGTTAAAATCTTCCACAGCTACTCTTCCAGGCCTACAATAGGACTCTTAAGTATCCTGCTGAAGAGATTGGTGGCTAATGTCTAACCAGACATATTTTACTGGCAGGAAAGGCAGATGTGTGCATGTCTGGCTCTGAGCCCATCTCCTATCACAAGTAATCAGTGGTTAAGGTTAGGTCTGTACTGTCTCTTACCTAGATAATGCAGGGACACATTTTT
>VXAY01003981.1:212103-223461 GCA_013399855.1 Oxyruncus cristatus
TTTTTTTTTTTTTTCCTGTTTCCAATCTATTCACAGCTGTAGAATGCTTTAGAATAAAACCACATCTATGATATTATGGTATATGTGCTTTCCTTTTACCTGTCTTGTATGTTTGAAGTAAACAGAGTCATATTACTCCCATCACCCCAAAGCACCTTAGGAGCGCTGTGAATCTGAGTCAAATTCCTTCATGCTTCTATCCAGAAAGATCAAATTTTTGCTAGAACTTAGCAGAAAAACACCAACTGTGCCGGTTCAGCTGGACTGCTCAGTGTGTCGGGAAGGCAGAGCCAAGGTTTTACTCTGACCTTACACAACGGCTTTTGTGGGAAAAACAAGTGGTAAGCAGATTGCATGTTTATTTTCAGATCCACTAACCAGGCTGTAGTAATTCAAGGATTTAAATGTGATTCTTTCTTCTGTTGGCAAATAGACCTGTTGTATCTAATTGCCTAATTATGCATGTGGGCTGACTAATGCTTAGGTGCATGTGATTGGTGGGACAATGACACTGCTAATATCTGAGCTGCAGTTAAATATAATTTGACTGGGAACACTTAAAGTGAGAGGACTATGACATAACCTGACAGAGCCATGAAGTGATAAAATTACAGTTTTACTGATGGGAACTCAATGGTCAGTACTGTATTAATTCCTTTTCTTTATGAGCCCTAAACCAAATTTTAAGTGAATGACCATAGCTCAGTTCATTGAACCTGCTCAGGTTTCAATGTTCAACATTTCCTGCATTGCTCTTAGAACATACACATAACCTTAAAGTAACACGTATTTTAAGCAGCACTAGACTTGAATTTCTTCAATATGTGTTAGGATCTTTTGTTTTAGCTCAGTTTCAGTGCTTCTACTGTCAACAGTTTACTCATCAGCCTTACTGTGTACTAAATCAATTTGTGTTTGAATTAAATGGTGTCCCTCATATTGTTTGAGACAACTTGGCCGAGTGATTACTACAGTGAGAAAAGAAAGTTATTTTCTTTTGTGTGATAATTCACTGACATTATGTTTCACACTGGCAGCGGAAGATCAATGCTAAAAATGGCCAGTCAAAAAATCAACATTCATTCTTGGAAACTGACTTTCCACAATAAGATTTTACTGTTGGCAAGATATTTTCTGTTGAAATGGTTCTGTTTTAAAATTGAAATACAAAAAGCCAGAAACAAAACCAGTTTTCAACACACAAAACCTGAGCAAATTTTTTCATTCTCTATGGTTTCATTAGAATAAAAAACTCCAGGAAACACAGACTAAATTAAAACATTTGCACAAGCTATTTCCTTGACATGTCCCCCACTCCCATCATTTGATGGTTGCTTTGACTCAATCATTTGATGGTTGCTCTGCTTTTGAGGAGATTTTTGAGCAAATTGAAGGGTAACAGAATAAAAAAGGAAGGAATATCGGTATTTCTTCCAGGTAGTTATGTACTGAAACTTGTAACTTTTTTTCTTTTAATATTCATTTTATGTAAATGTTTAGCTCCAGCTGCAGGGAAAAAGATAAATAAGCCTCAGGCACCATAACTAGGGAAAAAGGTATTTGTAAGGTACGTAATCACTTTCTGTAGGACTCTAAAGCCTGTCTGTGGGAGATATACCTCTTCTCCACAAAATGTAAAAATCTGAAGCTGTGTAAAAATTGCATTTTGCAGTGGGAACACAAATAAAAGTAAAGAAGCTTTAATACTTACAGTTTTAAGTAAAGTTTGCTGGGACGTATCTTTTAGAGATCACTGTCTGGGAAAATTTAACATGCGTACAGCTGTACAATCTCTCAGGAGCTGATTACCCCTCCTTACCTATCCTAAACATGTCTCTAAACATTAACTTCATATTTAGATTTATAGGATTTTTTTTTTTCATACTAAGTAAAGTGAGTCACAATCAATGATGTACAGAGCTCTCTGCTTTCCAGACTGTTACAGGGGAGGTGTGTGGAAAGTTAGACTTTGTTCAGATGTCTTCTCCATCAGGCAGAAAAAGCAGCACTATGTGCCCTGTGCTGAGATGAGTGATGTACTAGCTGACTCGTGGTGAAACAACAGAGGATGGGCACCGTGTTTCATTCAAGGTGTTAGGCACCTTTGGATGTAGAATATTGTTCAGACAGTTCATAACACAGCACTTGGGGAAGACTTGTTTGGTAATGTGAGTAATGGAGCAGCAGTTGCCCTGAAAAGCTCTTTAAGCATGCCCTGGTGGACATCTTGCTTTAATATTGCTGTCTCAGCAGTTCCTTGGAGAGTCAAAAAAATGCCAGATGAGATTTTTTTTTCTCTAATATCTTTTTTTTTTTCTAGAATGAAAACTACTTGACCTGAAGGAAGTCTCAGCATTGGGGCAGTAACCAGCTAATTAATTTGTGTGGTAACCATTGCTCCAAGTATGAGAGTGAAGGTGCTAATTGTACATAGCCTGGATGGTTGTCTGACACTCACTGTGCTTTAAAACTGAGAAATTCACCATAGCAACAGAGAGGTCTCACCAGGTTTTGTTGTGATCATAGGGTCTCCTGGCTACTTCTGTTCTTTGTGGTTTGATGTTCCCCCTGCTTGATTGCCAGCAGGAGCAGTGGGTAAGCACAATGAAGCCCTGCATTCAGGTTACACAAGAGGAAGACAAGAATGAAAAATGCAACATCTGAAGTCATGGAGTCATAGGAGTCATGGCTCTTCTCTCTTTAAAGAGGATTGGTTTTCTTCATAAAGGTTATTTCAACAGTAAGTACAGTTGGCCTTGGTCCATGAGTACAGACTGTGGGCTGTCAGAGAGCAGTGCTAGAGCTTGTGACCCGAAGTTTGTTTCAGGATTAGCTGTTTGAAAATCGGACACTGTGTGAGAGTGATGCAGACACAGGAATGGGGGAAAAAAATGGGTAGGCTGAAGTCAGAGGGATGAAAAACAAGAGGTCTTGCCCCTGAGCTGCACTGCTGAAGCTGCTTTACTTAAGCCTTTCCGAAGACACATTACGACACACGGGTCTGTTGAGATTCAGGTACCTCTCAGCATGAGTAACGTGAGGCAGAGCTTTGAAAGAAACACACTGTTTTTCTTAAAATTAGAGAGCGGTGATTAGAGGCTTGAGATTAGGTGCTTGATCCTTTTGTAAATTTATCTCTGCTTGTTTACCCTTTGGCCAGGGGGTTGAGTGTGAGGGAGAGTACACACTAATTAGGTGTAAGCTCAGTGCAGTGAGCTGGAAGCCTACACTCCGTCTTTTCAAGTATCTAGGCATTTGGGAATCTACATTGTAGACTCAACACTTCTGAAGATTTTATACTCTGTCTGCCGGTAGCATGGTTTGTTAATTTGATGTGAACCTACTTAGCTGGTGAAAAACAAATTCCTTGACTGGCTATTTCTGTTTTCTCTCTCTCTCTTTTTTCTTCCCCCCTTAAAGCACTGTGTAGTAGAGTTGAATAAATCAACCTGGGTTGTAAATCATCAGATTTTTCAGTGGTGTGAATCATATTTAAATTAAGGAAATAAATTAAGATAGTCACTATCAGATGTTCTGATAAGATTTTCCATGCTGAATGACTGAAAACAATTAAACCAAATTGCTTAATTGTAATGGCTATCTTTTGTTAAAACTCACATAAATTTAAAGTGGCAGTGTTTGAGGATTACTCTTCTGTTATATTTGACTAGACATGAACTTACTTAACAGCAAAATGTATTTCAAAGAAAATGCTAAATTCTGGTTATGGCTGGTTTGACTGACATTGATGTATAACATTCATACAGCATGGTTCTTCTTGGCGTGATATTAGCATAAGAACATTAGAAGATCCTGTTAGAATGCAAACACATCTTTAAAAGCTACAAAACTGAATCTCTTATGTAAATACAAATACATCCACTTTGCACCATTCTCAGTAGCTACTGCCATGGTAATTTGTTCATTTATACCTGATTTGTGCAAGCCATAGTTTTTGCAAGGTTTTGTGACCACTACAGAAAAATTACAGGAAGTGGGATCAGTTTGCCTGGAAGACACTGCTTGTTTTGGAACAGGCTGTACTCAGTGTTCTCCTTTGAATAACTGGACATCAGCTCTCTTTTAATTCTTTTGTCAGGCTCTAGATGACTAACCATGCTTGACGGCCAGGCACTGCATCAGAAGAACGAACACTCCACCCATTATTTCACACTGTTGCTTAAGGGGTTCATGTCCAAAGAATGAAAACTGGGTGACTCTGGAGTCAAGTGAGGAAAGCTGGTAGTGATTCATGGAGCTGATAAAATTCAGATTCCTCTAGTCTGGAAAGAAACTCAGCTGGACTCAGATCCACTAGATGAGTCCAAGACAGTCATATCCAAAATATTATTTCTTAACTGAATTTATTGTTTATGTGGAGAAAGTGCACCTTAAGCTCTAGAGGCTGTGAAAGCAATGCAAACTCCCTTCCATGAGAAGAACAGATTCTGTCTTTCCTCTGCACTTTTCTCATTGATATATCCAGACAATGGATGTAAACATGACAGCAATATTAAATATGTTCACCCATTCTGTAAATGACTTGGTTGCTGACATAAAAGACCTTCCTCTTCTCCATGGCTCCATTATGATTTGCTCAGGAAAAGTTGCCTGGACTGTTGACAAGACTTTGTTTGAAATTACATCTTCAGTGTACCAATGTTTCTACAACCCAGGCTTGTAGACGAAGTTGTTCCTCAATCAGGATTCTCATCAATGTGTCTGGTCCTTTAGCTTTTCATACTACAGCTGTGCAGTTCCAGATGCAGTGGGCTGTAGCAACCAGGCAGAACTGAACATGAATCACAGTAGCAAGGCCCTGATCCAAGAGGAAATGACACAGTGGTTTTGGCTTAAAGATGAAGGGTGGCCTTTCTTACCACTGCTGCTATTGATGTGCTGCTGTGCAGTGACAGCCTAACACACATATGCTCCCTGCTGGCCCATCAGTGAGATAAAGAGCAAGTTCAGTTTCCTAGATAGCTCCCTGACATCTCTTCATGCCAGCCCCTCTTCTGGTCTGAGTTGAGCTTCAGGCAGCTCCTTGATATGTACATGTGGTCAGTGTAGTACTTAGATGCTGACTACAGAATCATAGAACAGTTTGGGTTGGAAGGGACCTTAGAGATCATCTGCTTCCAGCCTCCCTGATGTGTACAGGGACACTTTCACTGAACCAGGTTACTCAGAGCTCCATCCAACCTTGATCCACTTCCGGCGATGGAGCATCCACAGCTTCTCTGAGCAGCCTGTTCCAGTGCCTCACCACTCTCAAAGCAAATAATTTCTTCCTAATATCTAATCTCAACGTACTTTCTTTCAGCTGGAAGCTATTCCCCCTTCTTCTGTCACTACATGCTCTTAGGAATAGTTTCTCGTCACCTTTCTTGTGGTCTCCCTTCAGGTATTGGAAGGCTGCAGCTAGGTTATGCCAAAGCCTTCTCTTTTCCAGGCTGAACAATCACAATTCTTGCAGCCTTTCCTTGTAGAAAAGGGGATCCATCCCTCTAATCAACTTGGTGGCCTCCTCTGGACTTGCTCCAATAGATCAGTGTCCTGTGCCGAGGATGCTTTTTTGTAACTTATGGCAGTGAAGTCCTTCAGTGTGAGTGAACATGTATCACAAATAATGTAAATTTTTTGCAGTGCATTCAAGTTCCCACTCTTTTTTTCTTGTTCCACTGCAATTGTGGAACTGCTACTTTATGTACTGAGGTCCCCCATGGAGACTACTGGATATGGAGAGTTCTGGGAACTAAACAGTTGAAAAGAAAAATTATGTGCTGTAATTTTTCCCAGTTACAGCAATTTGAAAGAGTGCTTCCTGTGATTTTATAGATTTAAAGAATTTGATTTTGTGTATGTAAAATCACGATCTGTTATAATATGTCACAGTATGATGGGCTTTTGTCATGTAGTTGTTACCTATGTAAATATTATAGTGCAAACATTCTGCAGAGTTTAGAAACACAGCTGACTTCAGGCAGAAATAAGAATTATTCTTGGTAAAAAAAAGACAGCATTACTATCACCTGCTATAGTAAACTTTGGTTGCTGCATTTCAAGAGCTGCTGCTGAGAAACTCAAGCCACCCAAGAACTCTGTAAGAAAAGAAATAGTTAATATTACAGCTGCCCTCTGATTTGATGCACTTTTCCCCATCTAACTCCCTCACAATATGATTGCTGGATGGCATATCAAGCAGAAAAAAAATAAGGAGGACAATTTGGATGATGTTGCTGTTTATCGCTCTTATGTCACTGGCAGAGACACAGAAAAGTGATGCTTGAGAGATGTAAGATAGGGATGGGAAGGAAATGCTGAGGAACAGCTTTTCTTTCGGCAACATGAAACAGTGTAGTCTACACAGACCACTTCTGGAGTAGTTTTGCAACCATCTCATGGTTGTTTACCTTGTTGATTCTTCTCAGTAGTGTTACATTGTCGTAGAGAATGATTTGTTCCTAATAACAAAATAATGCCTCCTACGGACACAGGCTGAGAGAGTTTGGGCTGTTCAGCCTGGAGAAGAGAAGGCACTGGGGAGACCTTAGAGCCCCTTCCAGTACTTGAAGGAAGCCTGCATTAGGTTTAGATTAGCTATTAGGATGAATTTTTTTACGCTAAGGGTATGGAGGCACTGGAACAGGGTGCCCAGAGAAATCATGAACTACCCGTTCTTGGAAGTGTTCAAGGTCAGGCTGGATGGGACTCTGAGTAACCTGCTGTAGTGAAAGGTTTTTGGGGCTACATGATCTTTAAGATCTCTTCCAACCCAAACCATTTTATGACTCAATTTCTCTGTGCAGGAAAGAGCTCTCAGCTTTCACAAAGCTCACAGAGTACAAAAATAGGTAGACATATATACTACCCATTTGATATTTGTGAAATAATTTAATAGCAAGTGTCTAAAAAGCTATTGACAAAATAGCAAGTCAACCTTCAGAGTCTTCTGCCAGCACCTTTGATTCTGTCCATCCTGCTGCAGCTGGAGTACAACACTTAATCTACTGTACAAATGATTGCTGTCCCTGAAGAGCTGCAGTCACCCTCACACTGCTGGCCCTCTTTTGTGGATTACCAGTGGCTTCAAATGAATGTAAAGCAAACAATCTAAGAATGAAAAATGCTTGACATGCTATTTAAAGACCCGGAGGAAAGCTGCTGTCAGGGTACATTATGGATGGCCCAGGCCTAGTTCCATATAAGGGCAAAAATTCCAGTAAATGTGATGGCATGCTAAGAGAGTCAATTTTACTACACAAGGAACTGTCCTGATTGAGAGGCAACGGTGGTAAGGGAGAGGAACTATAGATTCCTTGTAGACTAGTGCTATTGTGATAGCTGGAAGAAAAAAGAGCAGAAAAGAGAAAGTAGAGGGTGGAAAAAAACATCAGTATATGAGAGAATGAAGGGATCCAAACTCTAGGCTGGCCAGGGACTTTGCTGAGGAAACATAGAGGAAGACTGAAAAACTAGGCTGGAGAGGTTAGGTAGTTTTTGAAAAGTGAGTTACAGCACAGAAGGCAGAGGAACTCTGACAAACCCTTAAAAGGAAACTGAGAGTGAACATAGAGAACAGTTCTTGGTAGTGGTTTTCTACTAACAGCTGTAACAGTTTACATTCTAGCACACGACTAACTTTCCACTAAGCAAACTTAGCCAGTTTTTCCTACCAAGCATTATGTAGAGAAAAATGTTCTCAGAACTTTAAACCATACATTCCTTAAACCGTTAGCTTTTTGTGTCTAGATGTTAACAGTCAAGCTGGTTTTCTTTTGAAGTTGAGCAGAATCAGTGAAGCTAACACCTAGTATGTTCCACCTCTATTTCTAAAGACTGGCAATAGTAGCAGGAGGATTATTTATCTGTCACTGTTCTTTGAGATATGATACTCCTTTGTATGACCTTTTGTGAGATATCGGTGGGCTTATGCTGCTCTTGGAAATAGCACCAGGAGCAGCATTGAGTTGCAGCCCCTGGGGAAGAGCCATGCCAGAACCTGGGTGCCTATTCATATCCAAGTACAATCCCCATCAACATAAACAATGCTTTAAAATGAGCCTGTGGTGAGAATAAGTGAGGTGAGAGCCTTGGGTGTAAAGTCTGGATCCACAAAGGAATACATTTAAGGATAAAGTATTCATAGTTTCTGCCCAGAGGAATCAGGGGTCCTGCAGGCATAGCACTCAGAAAGCATAAATATGCACCAGTAGTTAGTTCTTCAAGGAAAACTTGTTTCTACAGCAGTTTCAATTTTTTTCTGCTTCCTCAGCCTGGTAACATGTATTACACTGGCTGACTGGTGACCATGTACTAGCAACCCCTTCGGTCACTGCTGACCTAGGTGAGACTGAAACTGTAGTACAGTAAATTACCCATAGTAATTTCAGGAGTTAAGTAGCACATTTTCACATGCAAAAAAGGTACTACCCATTTTTGATCACATTCATGAAGTGATACTCTCCATTCCTAGCACACCAATCTGGAAAAAAAAAAACAAACAAACAAAAACTTGTAAGTTGTTTCAGAATTGCACAGCAAAACTTGCTGACATCAAGCTTTCATTACTTCCCAAATAGCCAGGGTAGCCCCACAGATGCAACAATTTATCTGAGCAAGCTTAACTGCATAGTGTCCAAATTAATTCCTGAAGAAGCTCCAGCATTTTCTGAAGAGCTACACCAAAAGTAAATCTATTTTAAGAGTAAAAAGCAGATTAAAAAAAAAAAAAAACAAAACACCACACAACCCAGCTTCTTTTTAGTGGGTGATATTTTTAATCTATGCTCACGTTTTTATTGTCTTCACTATTACTCTTGTCAATATAGAGAAATTTATTTTGACTGTTAAACTGCATTCTCCAATCAAAATGTTTACTTGCTTTTCATACTGCTTAATTTCTTTAGGTATTCATATTGCTGTCCACATTCTAGTCTTGTTAATCCTTACCCAGTTACTCTAAAATAGGTGGCCCCTTGAACTACTGAAGTTTAAAATGGCTTCAGAATTATTTTCAAATGCTTGTGAAGAAAGCAATAGTGAAAGAAAGATTGCTTACTTGCTCTTTTCCAAAATCTTCTGCGGCAAGACTTAGATAAGGGCAAATTTATCAGTTGAATAATAATAATATCTTGAAAATGGATGTTAAATGGAGGAGCTAGTAGGCCATGAATTGCACAGCCTGACTTAAACTATCTGTAATTTTATATATTTTCTCAGTGTGCAGAGTTTTGACACTTTTCTCAGTGTCTTGTTCTCCTTTCTCCCTAACCCAAAATGACAGGTCTGTTACACATATGTATGCCAAGTGCCTTAATGGATTTAGACGGCCTCTTCCTGACTTTTAAGATGCAGTCATTAGGTGGTACTTGGAAGCAGGTGCTGTTTATGTGTTGAGCTCTTTTTCTCTCTCTGTTGCTAACCTTTCTATCTCTGCTATCGATTAACAATGAGGGGTTTGAATGACACCAGGGCAACGTCTCAACTACACTGCCATGGAGACTGGTTTTATACATGCTTGCCTGTCCCTTTCTTTGAAAAGAAGGAAGAGATGTATGTTTATATGGGCATTAAGTCAATATTTACTTTCAGTTATTTTCCAGTGTAGTCACTTACAGACTTTTCTGCACGTTCGACTCTGTGCCACCTGTCTCTCCTTGTACTCTCACAACACTCTGATGCTTCTTCCTGATATAAAGAAGCCAGTGACTGAAGCAGGAGATCTGAAAAAGTGCCGTCAGCACCCATTGCTGTTATCCATTTTTTTTGCAACTCAGCTCATGACATTTCTAGATGATCAAGAGCAGAGACTACTGGATAATCCCAACCTAGTGTGCAACTGATTGCACAACACCTGTCGTATTTCCTGACACCTCTGGTTTAGGACTGTGAGAGAATCCCCAGCTGTGTGCTACCTCATGGAGTCATGCCAGGCATACAGTGATGTAGGCAGGATTGAACTCAAGAAGCACCTGCTTTAGCATATCCCAAACCCCTGTCTGCCCCCACACCTGCTGAACAAAGGGTAGGAAATGCACCTGGTGGTGCATGAGGTGTGGCTGCAGGTTTATATCGGACAGGTGTTGATATGAGGGCACCATATGTTACCTTGCTGCCTAGCAAATGAGATGCCTTGCAGCAGTCTTCCTGCACCTGACGTGCATGAGCAGATGGCCTGAGTGTATTGCTGGGCACTGTTGACAGCATATGTCCTTCTGCAGTTTTCAAGACTGGAGCAAGGACACGGACTGATCCACCGCACTGGTTAATCCCACATCACTGAGGGCCCTCCACTTTTGAGTCCACTGCATTTCACTGCTTTTGAGTCTGTTTTAAGTTGCTGTCCTCAGAACTAGCTAAATCAGAAATTATATTGCCCCTCTTAAATTTATGAATATTTATTGAAGGAAAACATTGTCCAGCACTGACAAATTGATTTACACATATTAACCTTCTCTGATATTTAAAATTGACACATTGGCTACTCAGTCTTGGCATTTAACATTTCTGAGGTGAAAATAGGTAGAAGGGAAAACAGGCATGAATGAAAATAAATGTGTTTACAATATTTCTACAGAAATTATTTACAGAGGTGAAGTAAATTACTGAAGCAATGATTAGGGTGGCGTATTTAGCAAATGTGTAATCGAGGTATATGGAAAATGTGGACTTCTCTCAGCAGAAATAATACAATAAAACCTTTTTTCAACTACTTTCCTTGTTTAGTAATTCTTTGCTTTTCTTTTTTCATCAAGGACAACGAAGCAGCTGAAAAGCACTATTTAATAAAGATGTCAAGTCCTAGAGGTTATAGAGGGAAGCCTTGTGTTTCACAGTGAAGTTCATTATGTCAAATGTTCTAATCTGGTGCATTTGTAAGAGTGTTTATGAGAATTCACACTAATCAGCAAGCTATCAAGATTCCAGTAAAATTTCTAATAGTACAGAAACTTCACCATTGCAGCAAGACTTATGGAAAGCACACATTTAAAGTACTGACATCACAAGAGAAAGATCTCATGGGTTTGCTAGTATATCCTTTAGGGTAATATCCTGATACAGCTGCTCTTACTGATAGTGTATTAACAGAAGTACTTTTAGCAGGATAACATATCCTATCATTTCCCCTCCCTGCCTACCATTGCTCTGAACACTACTGTGATGGTAGATAAGAAGTGGAAAAGACTTGGAGAAATATGTGCTGTTTCCCAGGTTTGGCTCATACCCATTTCTCCACAGAATTATTGATGAGAACAGGCTTTAGAAGGAGAATATTAGAGAAAATGCAGAATTAATAGTCATGGCCACAGGACACTCCAAATTAGATATTATACCAACTTCCCCCTCCCACCCCCA